>WEKX01007264.1:17443-27705 GCA_013390025.1 Pitta sordida
GGTGTTTGTAATGTTAAAATCAGATTACAGATGTTTTTCTGCTCAAGTATTTTTCAAACTCATGGGGATGATTCATTGGCAGTGAATGGTTTGAAGTTCTCTATCAGTCAGTATTCTCTCATCACCTTTACATAAGAAGGCTTGAATAAAACTGAGCTTTGAGGAGGTGGGAAGAAGTGAGGAATTGGACTTCTAAAGCTTAATACTTCCTAATTTCTGACTGTGCATTACAGATAAATAGTTACCCTTAGTTTAGGGAGACATGGATCCATTTAGTGCAATGATGGATAGGGCTGCCAGCAGTTCATTAGAAACACTTTCAGTTGTTTAGCCAGCCCTGAAGAGAAGGAACATTTTTATTGGCAGGACCAGCAGTGGTTCCTCTACTGTGGTTTTGTGAGCCGTTATTTATTTATTTAACTATTCCACACTAGTCTCTTTCCTTTCCGTTTGTTGGGTTGTTTTTTTTTCAAATGAGAGGATAGAAAAACAGCTGTTACAAAATGGAAAGAGATGGCTTAGATCTTGAAATTGTAGCTTAGGAGCGCTGTATAAAGCAGGCCAAGCTTTCCCAGCTTTATATTCAGCTACAGTAGTCTGATATAGACCTGGCATGAGGATATTGGAAGACTACAATACTTAAAAGACACACTTTTTATTTTTATTAAAAAACTTTATTGAACTGTAAATTTGACTGCCTTGAGAGTTGGTGTATGGGGGGATGGGAAAAATAGCTCTTAAGGTGCTGTGGGAATCCAAAGCAACTGGAAATGTATCCCATATCCAATCACTTGACAGTATTTTCTTTTGCCAAACTGCTCTGCCAAACCTTCTCATTAAAATATACACGTGGTGTACAGTGTATCCTGAAATATATTTGGAAGTCTGTGGATCCATTAAAATAGCTGCTCAATTCTAAATTATGACCTCCCTTAGTTGTGCAAGTTATTGTTTGAATGTTGTTATACTGAACGGTAGTATCAGGAACTACCTCAACTGGTAAATCCATTGTGCCTCAGAAGGAAGAACACTAGAGAGAATGGTAATGCTGTCAGCACATGGAGAGAAAGATGGAAAAAGCATTACGTTTGTATAGGTAACTAGCCAAGCATGTTTCAGTCATAGCTGATCTGTCTTAAAGTTCTATAAAATTCCTGAAGGCATCCAGACTTCAAAAACTTACGCTCACCATGAGGCTTGGTTGCAAACAAGTCTCTATCAAGGACTTCCAGTCAATTAAATGTCTTAAGATTTTTATATACAGAAACACCAGTATATAGTACTTATTGCCCTGCTTTCCCAACCTATGTCTTTTATGAAAAGTGTTCTTATTATCCGTTTTCTAGTTTTGCATCATGTTGTTCAAATATTTTCTCCTGTGTCACCTCAAAATAACAGTAATTGAGTGTCAATTTTGTCAAGCTATTAAGTGCTTTTGGTGTTCTTAATGGAGAACAATAGCTCTTGTACAGATAGTGTTCAAAGATAAGGAATATTATTTCCCAGGTTTTAGGGCTTGCTTGACTGACAAAAGTTTGAGGTGCTCCAAAGCAGCACTGACTAAATTTGAGATTTGTTAGAGGCATAGGTTTAACAGCCTGGGCCCTGCAGTCACCTAATGGGGCTGAGAGGCAGACAAGAAAAATACATTAAGAAATGCTGCTTTAGGAGATTCTAGATAAGGACCGAATGAAAGTGTAAAGCAACAAGGGAACCCCAGAAAGCTACCGCTGGGTTTTAATGGGAAGTCGTTAGATATTATGTTAGTGAAAATACATGTTTAAAATACTGTTACTTGTAGTAGAACTTATGTTTACTACTGGCTCTGTAACCCTGAGAAGACCATCTCACACTCCTTAGGGAATACTGTGGCACTAGAATGGCTCGAGCGTGAATTACTCCAAGCAAGAAATTTCACTCCTTAAAGAAATACCATCTATTTTGAGAAGGCCTCCTCCTTTAAGTCTAATGTTTTCATTTTCTTTCAAAAAAACTGTATTGCAAATAATTATGAGAGGTAGATAATGGTCTCTATTTATATCACCAAACCTGATCTACTGTAAAGAAATAGTGAACTGCTAGGAATTTTGTTTTGTTATGTTTTCCTTAAGAAGTTCTAATGTTTCCATCATTCACAGCAAATCTTTTAAATTAGGGAGGAATAAAGTGCTGTCTACAGAGAAATCTCTGTTCTTTGTCCCATAAAAACCTGCTTAGGCTGAGCTGAGTTATAAACTGTTGAAAATCACCAGTTTTCCTTTCCTTTTTTTTTCCTCCTGGTGTTGTCAGCAAATTTTGGCAGTGTGTGAAAATAACCGAGCACAACAGTCTAATCTGAGGCCGAGGTCCTGCAATTGCCAAATGTGTAGCAGTGGACACTGCACTTGTAGGGAACGGGAACAGACACTCTGTCTGCATGGAGAAAGGAGATTTTTTCTTTTGTTATGGTCAGAAGGACCAGAAGGTTCTTCCTAGTCATCTGCTTCAGGATTGAAAAGTCCCAGTTGGAGCATTTCTCAATCTGTTCTTTCAGACCTGGAGAACTGTACAACAGCCCTTTCCTGACTTATGCCTTCTCTTGCTAATTGCAATTGCTGCTAGCCCTATAAGTCAAGGTATGCAGACTTACATAATGTAGTTGGCGCTTCAGAGTTGAATCCTTCATCCTGCTGGCTCACAACAGAAAGATTATTACTTGGCTGAAAATAATTTACTATCCTCTTGTTTCTTGAAAAATAATCAAGGATATTACAGATGAATAAATTGTTATGATGTAAAATAATGTATACTCGAAACTAAGCTGTCAAAAAAGGTTTTTGCTTTCTTGTGTGGCTGTACATGAGTGGTCTTTTGAATATTTATCACAGTAGTTTCTAATTACATTAATTCATCCCACAGATACAGAGTGTAGGTGGTTATCAGAGATGACCCAGGCCCATGTAGCTTAATGAGGCTGTTTATTGTCTGCCTTCCTTTTTCCATCTCGGAGTTGGGAGCCCTGCTGAGAGCTAAAGGAAGGCTGCTAATAAATATAAGATGTCAACCTAGGCAGTGCTATGCAGGAAGGCTGTTCATGTGTATCTCTGCCTGCATGATGGGACTTAAAACTATTTGTTAGATGGTTCATAAATTCATGTGTTTATTTTCTGGTTATCAGATAAGAAAAATAAACACACGCACACTGGAACACTTACAACTGAAAATTGAGTCAGTGGAAGCTGTGGTGGTTTATCTTCTGAAAAGTTCATCCCCTCGGCAATAATGCAACATTGTCTGGTGGTATGAGTATGAAGTTGAAATTGAAAGTAGTCCAAAAAAACCTGATTAATTGACACAGTTTATTTGCCAGAAAAGTAATTTCAGTTGATCCAAAATGAGGTGTGAAGTAATTTCAAACCCTGCAAACAGTTTAACCAAACAAAAATATTTCAGCTTGTGTGCACCCATGGTGGACAGAACTAGAAAAAAAGAAAGTATCAATCTCCATCAACAAATAATTTTTGAGCTTATCAGGAATTGTCTTCTTGGAAACTAAGGAATTGGTTTTGTTCATTAAAGAAGTTCTGGTTTATGCATATGGTTTAACAACAGTTCTCTGGAGCAGAAGTGATTCCTAATTGCAGAAGTACATGTATGTTGTATAATAACTGTGAACAGTTGTCTCCATAGTTGGAAATCGCTTCACATTTGTTGCCAGTGCCATAAAACAGTGACCATTGCTTTCTAGGCCAAACACAAGCTCTTCATCATCTTGAAATGGACTTAAAGGTCCGTGTCCACTTAGTGTATCAGGCCATCATGTAATTGCAGCAGTGGTACCAAAACATCTCCTGTAATTACTTTATGTGAAATTAAATAAGCTGAGGTCCCACAGGGGGCACTGTCTGGGGCAAAGCTGAACAAGTGCATCTATGTCAGTCCCTTTCTTTCTCCTATTAGCTTAGGTATTTTCTTTTTTAATTACCTTTCAGGGCACATGGTGAAAATGGATACACTAATATCCTACTATGTACCATTTTTTGTCCTTTTTAATTTTCAAGCATAAGGTATTTAGTTATATATGTTTATTTTCATTATGTATTGTCACACAGTTAAGTTGTAAAATCCTCAGATGTAGTAGTCTGAAATGTGAAAAATAATCCATTTCTAATTACTGAGCAATATAGACATCACATTTAAATAATTTGAAACAAACTGGTCTTGGAAATGCTGTTAATCTCCATGAGAATCACACAGAGTCCAGTAGGAAAGCTGAAATACAGAGTGTAGATATATCGTGTGTCTTCTAAGGCTAAAGTTTCTATTGAGACCAGATTTTTTTTTTCTAACTCCACAGTTCTCACTGTGTTGAAATATTAGCTTTTTCATAAATGTAGTTTTAGAGCTTGGTTACCCTCAAATTCGGTGTCTTTGCTGTTATTTTTTTAATTCAAGTGAAAATGTGAGAGAAAACGTAATTCCCTTTGCACTTTTTTTCTCTTGGCAATTAAGAGATGAAGCTGTTCTGTTAGAAGGGAATTATCCTTCCTGTCCTCCTGCGTTGTCAATGAGTCTTTGAGCCCTCTGAGACACAAGTGTTATGGCAGCATTAGAGACAGCCTGATGTTTCATTTTCAGTGCAACTGGTAGTAGATAGCCTGAATCATGCAAATAAGAGGGAAATGTTAGGCTATTTTGGGTAGCAGTACTAAAATGGTCAAGCAAGTGATTCACATATGTGAGAGAACTGTTAAACTTCAATTTCAAAGTTTCACAGAAAGAAAAAACTGCAAATCAAAGACTTGAAAGTGTGGCATCTGAGCACACACAGACTTAGATTGTTGTTGTTTACTCTGTTTCTCTAAGTAGTGGGAAATTACATTTATCTTTTGTAACTGGTTTGTTGTTACTCTTCACCTGCCTTGAAAAACTTTTTTCTTCTGTAGCTTTTTTGGATACTAAAATCTTGGCACGATATGTCACGGTCCTGTTCTGTCTTGTGATGAAACCTCCATATCTCATTTTATCTCATATTCTATGGTCCCTGAGAGCAGTCTTGCAGAGAGAAAGTACTATACTGTCTTAATGAGCCATGACAGGCCTGGAAGCAAGACCAGCTGCTGAAAAGTACACCAGGTGGTGTTAAAGCAGTTTGCTCTGCTCTGTAATTTCTAAGACTATTGGTGTTGTAGGGAGGAGTTGGGAAAAAGAGGTCCAATCATTACCTTCCGGATAATTTTCCTACACTGTGCTCTTGTTTCTCTGCCTTTCCATGGGAGATTTTTTTTTTCTGCTTATGTTTTCTGAGGACTGGTTTTACTGTAAGTGATCCCTTTGGTAGCATAGTTTTCTAGATGATGGAAGGAGATTAGACCTCTTTCAAGAGAGAATGTAAAAAACAAAGCATATAGACTCAGCGTTAAGAATGAAGAGGTTTTGTCATGTTTTTCTTTTCAATTAATAGATTGTGACAAATTTCTTAAAGAAATTGCCATGAAAGATCTCATCAGTAGAGATCTTGGCAGATATATACAGAGTACTAAAATGTATGATTTTTTTTTTTAGGCTTACACAATCCTGACACTGAATACATTTCTCGTCTTTTCTCACTTTGTTGGTTCATTATTGCAAACAGACTTAGAAAGCGGGTACAACACAAGATGATTTCTCTATATTCTTTACTGCCTAGAGGGTGTTTCTTTGGAATAAGTCTGGGTTTACCATAACCTGTATGCAGATCATCTTATCTAAAAGAATAAAAACTATGGGTTTTTTTCTAGAACTAATTACTCAGATAACCCAGTTTTAAACTGGTAGAGGAATAGAGAGAGCAATGGTTTTATTTCAAATAATATATAGAGCAGATTGCTTGTAAAATGGCTCTAAGGGCACCAATATACTGTCTTCTGCTGGCATATTCTGTATGCCTTTAGTTTGTTTAATTAAATGCACTCAGAAGTTCTGTCAGAAGTACAGAGAATCTGTGTAGTTTTCCCTTGGGAGTATGAACCTACACTCTGCTTACTTCTAGAGCAACACTTGGCAAAAGTATGTCTTGTCTTCAGCATGCTTTTTTAATTGTTGGTGTATACTCCTATACACAAGAAACATAAATAGGACTGTGATTTTTGTTTTAAATTGTGCAGGAATATTTTCACTCTGGGTTGATAGCAATACAGTCATACCTCTGTATTCGCGGATTACGGGTCTCCCCCGAGTCCCACGGAACCTTTAATCCGCGAATATGGGTTGGACATCAATACGGCAAATTATTGCCAGAAATATGGCAACTTTGGAATGCTGCAACATCCGAGCTCCTTACAGGCAGTGAGGAGGGTGGGAGTCGGGGGTTTTTCCCCTTAACTGCAGCAGCCAGCACTGGCAGGAGTCTTTTGCCTGAGGCTATGAATAGTTCCATATGCTCATATGCAGATATGCACTGGCAAGTCCAGACTGGCTGCTGCGCCTGATGGGCCGGAACAGGCTCCATGTGGGTCTCCGTGTTACAGTTAAAGACTTCCTAACTCATGGCAGGGCTGGCCAGGGCTGCCTGCCGTAGCAGTTCGGTACCGCACCGCTCTGTGAATAACTGAGTGAAAACTGCGGGGAAGATTTCCGCCAATATGAGAAGCCATGAATATGACAGCGTGAATGACTGAGGTATCACTGTAGTACATTTCCTATGCTGGCTGTTTCAGCTGCATCAGTGATTCCTGTCACCATCCCTAATCCAGCTATAAGATTCTGGGCCTTCCAGAGGCGTTACTGAGCTAAACCAAATTGTGTACTTTTTATTTTCTGTTAAAGTCAAGAGAACCATGAGTTCCTTAGGGTGCTTTTTCTTCTCTTGTAAACATGAACTGTAAATAATAATGCATATAAATCAAATCTGTGAGCACTACATGTTTCATTAAATACAGTCAGGTTGTGGGTTAATAGAACTTGTGGGTGAAAATGCAGTATTTCATTGCTTATATTGTAGATTTAACGTAGTGTGAACAATAGTAGCTTTGAGCCATTGTAAATCCCATCCCGACATCTTCAACATAGCTCAAAATACAAGGAGGGAAATCTCAGAGATTAGCTGTGCTCATATGGCCACTGTGCATGTGCAAGTCATTTTTGTATTGTTTTTAAAATAAGAGTGTGGATTTGCGGGGTGTAGGTAAGGTAAAGTTTAACTTCATTCTGTTTTCTGGAGTGGAACAGAAATTCCTTTTTTGAAAGTCAGATCAATTTGCTTTAATAACAGAAATAACCTCTGAGCAATAATTGCTCTCCTACAATCCTGAAGGACAACAAGTGGGAGTTGGATAAGAAAAATTGGAAAAATGAGTCAAGTTGTTGGCAGTCCCTACAATCTTTGTTTTACACTGTATGGAAATATTCGTTTTATATTTTTTCTTTTCCTCCTGTCCTAAACAGTACCCTTGAGTTCTCTTAGGCAAAATAAAAAACACCGTCTGTAAGTCTATAGAATTTCTGAAAAAACTCCATAGTGAGAGAATTTGGGAGTTGTTGTGTTTGGTTGGTCTGGGGGTATCTTGTGTGCAGTGCAAGTGATTACATGTAACCAGAGTTAAAAACGTGAAAAATGACCAGAAGTGTTCATTTAGAAATCCTAGAAGATGTCACTAGGCACTATGAAAGTGTCTTTCTTTAAGGTATGATGCTGTCATTGCTATTAAGTCACTTCTCCCCAGTCCAGTTGTTTTATACTGTATACAAATTAGAGAATAAAGAGAGCTGTCTTCCTGGTAGTAGGAGTATAGGACTGCAATTAATTCTGAAAAATCATTTGACACAATGTTATGTTTATGATTCCTAAACCCCTTTTTATAGCCCTTCCTCAAGCACTAAATGGATATGGCTCTAGCTAGAACTATAGCTCTTTTTCAGTCTGCTGGCATTTTACAGCTTTAAAATTATGTCACACTAATTAATTTCTAATATTCAATCTGGGAATCAGATTTTGTATGTGAGGTTGAACTAAATTATATCATTTTTATTTGCTATACAACCTAAGAATCAAGTAGTTTGATCATTAAGTTTCATTTCATGAATAAAAATTTAAGGCCATGGGTACCATTGTGAAAAGATAGTGACTGCAAGTAGCTTTGAGCAGACAGGGATTTCATCAGCCTACTTGCAGTTACTGGAAAGAGATTGGAGTAAATAATCAAAAATGTTTTTTTGTAAATGCTTGGAAAATAGTAACCTGTTATCAGAGAACCTAAACTTTTTGAGACTAAGTCATGACAAATCAACCAGGAGGATTTTGTAATTGTCTCACAGAACTGACTTGTCAACGAAGTAGGAATTATATTNCGGAACCTTTAATCCGCGAATATGGGTTGGACATCAATACGGCAAATTATTGCCAGAAATATGGCAACTTTGGAATGCTGCAACATCCGAGCTCCTTACAGGCAGTGAGGAGGGTGGGAGTCGGGGGTTTTTCCCCTTAACTGCAGCAGCCAGCACTGGCAGGAGTCTTTTGCCTGAGGCTATGAATAGTTCCATATGCTCATATGCAGATATGCACTGGCAAGTCCAGACCGGCTGCTGCGCCTGAAGGGCCGGAACAGGCTCCATGTAGGTCTCCGTGTTACAGTTAAAGACTTCCTAACTCATGGCAGGGCTGGCCAGGGCTGCCTGCCGTAGCAGTTCGGTACCGCACCGCTCTGTGAATAACTGAGTGAAAACTGCGGGGAAGATTTCCGCCAATATGAGAAGCCATGAATATGACAGCGTGAATGACTGAGGTATCACTGTAGTACATTTCCTATGCTGGCTGTTTCAGCTGCATCAGTGATTCCTGTCACCATCCCTAATCCAGCTATAAGATTCTGGGCCTTCCAGAGGCGTTACTGAGCTAAACCAAATTGTGTACTTTTTATTTTCTGTTAAAGTCAAGAGAACCATGAGTTCCTTAGGGTGCTTTTTCTTCTCTTGTAAACATGAACTGTAAATAATAATGCATATAAATCAAATCTGTGAGCACTACATGTTTCATTAAATACAGTCAGGTTGTGGGTTAATAGAACTTGTGGGTGAAAATGCAGTATTTCATTGCTTATATTGTAGATTTAACGTAGTGTGAACAATAGTAGCTTTGAGCCATTGTAAATCCCATCCCGACATCTTCAACATAGCTCAAAATACAAGGAGGGAAATCTCAGAGATTAGCTGTGCTCATATGGCCACTGTGCATGTGCAAGTCATTTTTGTATTGTTTTTAAAATAAGAGTGTGGGTTTGCGGGGTGTAGGTAAGGTAAAGTTTAACTTCATTCTGTTTTCTGGAGTGGAACAGAAATTCCTTTTTTGAAAGTCAGATCAATTTGCTTTAATAACAGAAATAACCTCTGAGCAATAATTGCTCTCCTACAGTCCTGAAGGACAACAAGTGGGAGTTGGATAAGAAAAATTGGAAAAATGAGTCAAGTTGTTGGCAGTCCCTACAATCTTTGTTTTACACTGTATGGAAATATTCGTTTTATATTTTTTCTTTTCCTCCTGTCCTAAACAGTACCCTTGAGTTCTCTTAGGCAAAATAAAAAACACCGTCTGTAAGTCTATAGAATTTCTGAAAAAACTCCATAGTGAGAGAATTTGGGAGTTGTTGTGTTTGGTTGGTCTGGGGGTATCTTGTGTGCAGTACAAGTCATTACATGTAACCAGAGTTAAAAACGTGAAAAATGACCAGAAGTGTTCATTTAGAAATCCTAGAAGATGTCACTAGGCACTATGAAAGTGTCTTTCTTTAAGGTATGATGCTGTCATTGCTATTAAGTCACTTCTCCCCAGTCCAGTTGTTTTATACTGTATACAAATTAGAGAATAAAGAGAGCTGTCTTCCTGGTAGTAGGAGTATAGGACTGCAATTAATTCTGAAAAATCATTTGACACAATGTTATGTTTATGATTCCTAAACCCCTTTTTATAGCCCTTCCTCAAGCACTAAATGGATATGGCTCTAGCTAGAACTATAGCTCTTTTTCAGTCTGCTGGCATTTTACAGCTTTAAAATTACATCACACTAATTAATTTCTATTATTCAATCTGATAATCAAATTTTGTATGTGAGGTTAAACTAAATTATATAATTTTTATTTGCTAGACAACCTAAGAATCAACTAGTTTGATCATTAAGTTTCATTTCATGAATAAAGATATAAAGCCACGGATACCATTGTGAAAAGATGGTGACTGCAGGTAGCTTTGAGCAGCCAGGGATTTCATCAGCCTACTTGCTGTTACTGGAAAGAGATTGGAGTAAATA
>WEKX01007268.1:29662-40450 GCA_013390025.1 Pitta sordida
GCTCCCTGACCGGGCGCCGGTGCCGCTGCTCTTCCCGCAGGAGACGCTGAAGATCCCGGACGTGGGGGTGATGCCCGCAGCCGCCGCCGCTTCTCTCCAGCCCGCCCAGGCGGCCCCGCAGGTACCGGAGGGACGGGACTGGGATGGACTGGGATGGACTGGGCTGGGGGGGCTCGGCCGCGGGGCCTCACCTTGCTCGGCTCCTTCCAGGAGGAGGAGGATGTCCCGCTCAAGAAAGAGAAAACACATTTCACCGTCCGGCTGACGGAGCTGAAAGCCGCCGACAAGGTGAAGCTGATCAAGGAGGTGAAGAACTTCGTGCCAGGAGTGAACCTCGTGCAGGTGAGGAGGGGCTGCCCCAGGCTCCAGTGTGTCCCCCCAGGCCCAGATGGTTCCAGCAGCCTCGGAACTCTGTCCCAAGGGAGCCTGGACTTGTGTGTGAGGAGCAGAGTCTGCCCTGTGTGCACCTCCGTGCAGAGCTGTGGACAGTGGGAGCAGGATTTGGCTGTGCCTCTGCCTGGTGTTTTCCTCCGGTAGAAGCAGGAGGATGAAGGAGGAGACACGGAGCCAAGACCTGTGTGCCAGCCTTAGCTTCTCCAAACCCAAGAGCTGCAGAGCTCAAAGAATAGCCAGGATATCCAGGATCCCGCACTCCGGCTGGGTTTGGCCTGCCTTTCCCAAGGGCAACGTATTTCTGAATTTAACCGAGTTTTTCTCTTTCACACACTTTGCAATGCAGGCTTACAGCTCTTTTCAGGGCTCTTCTTTTTGTAGGTGATGCTTCCTCCTCTTTCCTGGGAGGAGACTGGTCTCCCACAGCCCTGGACAGCATCTGAGCTCTTGTCCTTGGGCTGGGATGTGGGCTCAGCTGGTCGGGGGATGAAGCTGCTACTGCCAAAGCATTTAACGTGCCGCAGTTCTCCACTGGGTGATGCTTCCATGTTTTGGGGTTAATAGTGGCACTTTCAGTTTGTCCAGCTGCATCACTGAGCATTGCAGAGTCTGCACACACAAAACACACACACAAACCAAATGTTTCCTGATAGTGGCTTTGCCTGAAGAGGTTGTGTTCCAAGCAGAGCTGATGCACTTTTATTGTCAGTTCATGGCCTTCCAGCTGAGGTGATTTAACGAGGTTTGCAGGGGACCTGCTGGTCGCCTGTAGGGCTGCTGATGGTTTAAAGGAGAGCACAGTTAGTGAGGGCTCTGGGAGCTGGTGGGACCCAAACTGGTCAGTCCAGCAGCAGCAGCTGCATGAGGCTGGTGTGTGATCAGCACACACTGGACCGAGGCTCTCCTCACCTCAGGACACTCACTGAGAGCCCACTGACCCTGTGTCACTGCCAGCCCTGAGCTCTGCCCAGGTTGGGAAGATGCTGCTCCTGCCCTGTGGCTGTTGCTGTGCAGAGCCTGTTGGGTTGGGCCCTGCTCTTCCTTCCACTGGGCACCAGGAACAGCTGCTTCCCTCGTCCAGGGCTGCTTTAGAATGGAGTCCTGCCTTCATGAGCAGGATTCTGAAATGAATAACCTGGGTCGTGTCACCTGTCCTCATCACAGCAAGCCTGAACTGGCTCCTTCCTGAATCCTGTCCTGGTCAGTGGAGGCATTCCTGCCCCACCAAGCATCGACCACAGCTGCTCACCTCAGAAAAAAAAGCGTTTCCTGCCCCCACAGTTACCTGGTCACTGTGCCCAGGGGGAAGGAAAACGACAAAACTTTTCTGCCAGCAGCAGCAGTCGGGCTGGTGGGTGCTGAACCCCCCTGGTGCCACAGCAGAGAGACGTGGCTCCTCATCTGGGGTTTGTTTCCAGGAACCAGAGTAGCTTCTGGGTATAGGCCCAGGAGGGTCTGACCCTCAGGCTCCCCTTCCTCTCTACAGCAGCGCTGCAGTCAGTCCCTTAAATCAGCAGCTTTTCAGCTGGGGTTAAGTATTGCACTCCTCCTTAGTACCACTAGTTCTGCTTCAAAAGTCCCTAAAAATGTCAAAATATTATGTTGCCAAGCCTAGTCTGTGCTGGAGCTCTGTGCAAACCCTGCTCTGGCCTCCCCTCCTGCTGGCACAAGTATGTGAACCAAAACACTGGCTGTGAGCAGGGCCAGCCCAGCACCTGGCAGCCACCGCCTTGGTGGGTCACTGTGGAGGGCCACAGGCCAGGGGTGCACCACACACACACTGGGAGGAATCACTGGGAAATGTTTCCCAGTGGATGCGCTGTCGGTCACGGTCAGGTTAACCACCCTCCCGTGGGATGTGCCGTAGTTCAAGTGAAAGTCTCAAGGTTTGTGCTGCTCGGTGAGTTTCCCCTGGTCAGCTTAAGCAGAGGTCAGGCTCATGGCTCTAAATCCAGTAATCCAGTTAGCGAAAGCCACTTTACGAGCCTTGTACTTTGTCCCTCCCGCAGGCAAAGAAGCTGGTGGAGTCCCTTCCGCAGGAGATCAAGGCAAACGCCTCCAAGGAGGAAGCAGAGAAGATCAAAGCGGCGCTGGAGGCGGCAGGAGGGACTGTTGTTCTGGAGTAGTCTCATCACGGAGGGACTGGTGCAGCAGCCACTGCCCGAGGTGGCCCCCGTGGCACAGGAGGAGTGCTCTCCCAAAAAACACTCTGGGGGGTGGCAGAGCCGCTGCCTTGCCTCCTGCCATCACCATGAACTCTACCTTATAAATATCAAAAAAACACCCTGTGAAACGGTTCGTCTCTCCCAGGTTGTCTCTGGTTGTCCCCATGTGTGCACAGTGGTGATGCCACCGTTTCACAGGATCATGGAATGCTTTGGGTCAAAAGGGACCTTAAAGGTCATCCAGTTCCAGCCCCTGCCATGGGCAGGGACACCTCCCACTATCCCAGGTCGCTCCAAGCCCTGTCCAACCTGGCCTTGGACCCTTCCAGAGGCATTCACAGCTTCTCTGGGCAGCCTCTGCCAGGGCCTCCCCCTCTCACAGCCCAAGATTTCTTCCCAGTATCTGAGTTAACCCTTCTGCCTTTCAGTTTGACGCTGTTCCCCCTTTCCCTGGTCCTTCCAGTCCTTTGTAAATCCTCTCTCTGTCTCTCTTGTAGCTCCCTGCAGGTGCTGGGCGTTTGTCCCAGCACCTCACTCTGCCTTTTGCTGTCGGTGCCACCTCCCCGTTAGTTATTAGCGGGACGAACCCACTTCCCCAGGCTGTGGCGGCGGGTGCAGGGTGGGAATGAGTATTTCGGAGCTGCCGGTTATCCCCGCGGGCATGGGCCGGTAACGCCGCCGTTTGTGCCCGCGCGTCCTTCACCTCCTTGTTAATTAATTCATCCCCATCATTAGCGGGAAGAAGGCTGCGGGGAGATGCGGGGGGCTCTGGAACCCTCCTCGCTCCCGGCTCGGGGACGCGCCGCCGGTACCGGGAGGGGGCGGGGCTATACCGGGAGGGGCGGGGCTATACCGGGAGGGGGCGGGGCCTCTGTGCGGAGGGCGCCCATGGCGGAGCAGCGCGTTTCTCGCTGGTATTTCGGCGGTCTCGCCTCGTCGGCGGCCGCATGCTGCACCCACCCCCTGGACCTGCTGAAGGTGCGGGGGGGACACGCACACNGGGAGCTGCTCTGAGGGTCCCGGAGTGAGTGTGAGGGTCCCGCAGTGTCTTTGAGGGGACAGGGAGCAGGTCTGAGTGTCCTGGAGCAGCTGCAGGACTGGCTGCAGGGAAAGGAGGGGCGTCTGTGAGGGTCCTGGAGTGGCTGGGGGGGGACAGGGAATGGCTTGGGGGGTGCTGGGAGTGACTGAGGGTCCTGGAGTGGCTCTGAGGGGACAAGGGTTGGCTGCGAGGGTCCCAGAGTGACTGTGGGGCCGGAGAACAGGTGTAGAGGACCAAGGAAACTGCTGCTGGGGGTCGGATCTGGGGGAGCAGGGGGACAGCCCTAGAGCCTGAGGACAGGTCTGAGGGTCACAGTCCCAGCCCGGGGGTAGGGGCAGATGTGTGGGGCTGAGGGATCTGGGGAGCCTTGGGGGCTGTGGAGGACGCCTTGGTCTGCCCTGCCCAGGCTGGCGGTGTTGGACACTGTCCCACTGGGCTCGGAGCCCTCCGGCCAAGATGTCACCTAGGCGCCGCGGATGACCTGGCATCCCCCTCCTGCACAAAGGGCGCCGCGCGCAGCCCTGCGCTGCCAGCACCCATGGACGGGGCGAGTGCCAGCACTGCCCAGAGCTCTGTACACCGGCCAAGTGGCGACGAGCCTGGCAGCCAGGCAGGCTGCAGAGGGACAGTGAGACAGCCAGCCCAGGGACCACGGCTGGGACAGAGCCCCTTCCCACCCCACGATGTGCAGGGAGGGGAAGACACGCTGGGCACAGGCCCAGGAGAGGAGCCAGCCCTGGCAAAGGGATGCTGCCTGCCCGGCGTTCGGCCCGTTGCTGTGCCTGGCCAGCCCTGTCTGCCCAGCAGAGGTGGCTGCCAGCCTGTGGGAGCTCATGTGGGATGCCCTGGCTGAGGTGCTAAGAAGGGGAATTTGTCTGGCACATGCCTCTCAGTCTGTCCCTGAGCCAGTGTGACGCGTGTGACGTTTGGGCTGCGGCCTCGTTGCTGTCCCTTGCAGATATGCAGCCCCGGAGTGCCCATGGCTGCGAGCAGCGCAGCCCAGCCCAGCTGGTTGTTTTTGCCAGAGGATTCACATCTGAATATGAGGCACGGATCTGCCTTTGGCCCAGAGCTCCCCTGCAGCAGGGGCTGGCGCAGGCCCGGGGAGGTTCCAGAGGCCTCAGGATCTGTCAGGGCAGGGGACGAAGGGCACTTGACTGCACCTCTGGACCTTGGCCCCAGTGGGAGGCCCCAGCCAGCCTAGAGAGTGCTTGTGCCCTTGGGCTGGCTCTCTGCAGCCAGTGGCCACCCACGGGCTGCTGGCTGTGTGGCAGTGACCACAGCCTGCCCTTCCCACAGTCCTGGGACCGCAGGCAGTGGAGCGCGGCCCAGCAGGGCTCTGCCCACTTCCTCTGCCCCGGGCTGCCACAAGCTCTGGCCCTGGACATCCAGAATCCACCTGCCAGGATGGAAGGCAGGCCCCTGCACCCCTGCTGCTGCCCCTCATGGGAGACAGCAGATGTTCCCAGCATCCTGTGGTGTGTCCCATGGCCCAGCTGTGCCGGGGCTTCTGTAGCAGGAGCCAGGCCTGGTCCCCTGATGGGAGCCCTTTGCTCTCCTTGTCTCCCGGGGCCTGTGACCCGCTCGTGATCTCTGCAGCACTCAGGGTGTACTCCAGCACCCGCTGACACGGCTCCCCTGTGCCCCCTGCTCCTCCTACTGCCGGTGCCCCGCTGACTGTGGGTGGGAAGGGAAGGGAAGGGGAGCTCCTGGACATCTGCAGGGTTCTCTTCCTGCCTCTGCGATTCCTGCGCTGGGGAGGAGGGGAAGTGGCCTTTGCATGGCCATGGCTTCCCTGACTCGGCTGTCCCTTTGAGCAAAGCTGTGCTGGGTGCTCACTGACATACTGCTGGACCCCCACACACACCAGGTACTGCTGGACCCACACACACACCAGGTACTGCTGAACTCACACACACACCTGGTACTGCTGAACTCACACACACCAGGTACTGCTGAACTCACACACACACACCAGGTACTGCTGAACTCACACACACACACCTGGGCCTTTCTTGGAGGAGCAGGAACAGCCTCTCACCTTGAGGCCTGCTGTTGAGGACAGGACCTGGGAGGGGCCACGGGCAGCTGCCTCTAGGCATTCCACTCCTCTCACCACCTCCGCCCCTCTGATGCCTGGTCGGGCCAGTCTCCAAGTCCTGCTCAGGTGTGGGGAGCCTGAAGCCATCGCTGTTGGCTCCTGGGAGAGTGCTGAGGTGTGACCCTGACACATTCTCACATCCTTGGCCACTCTGCTGCCCAGCACACTCATCCCTCCCCAGCCTGGCTCTGAGCTGAGGCTGCTGCTTGCTGCCCCAGGTCCACCTGCAGACGCAGCAGGAGGTGAAGATGAGGATGACAGGGATGGCGATGCACGTGATCCGCACCGACGGCTTCCTGGCTCTCTACAACGGGCTCAGTGCCTCCTTGTGCCGGCAGGTCAGTGCCACTCTGCCCTCTGGCCCCTGAGGCCAGTGCACGGCCCCTGCCACGCATGGAGCTTCTCACTTCCCTCTTCTGCAGATGACGTATTCCATGACTCGCTTTGCCATTTATGAGACTGCAAGAAACCACCTGGGCCAGGGCAGCCAGGGACCCCCCCCCTTCTACCAGAAAGTGCTGCTGGCTGCAGTAGGAGGTGAGCCGGGCAGTGGGACCCTCGACCCTGGCTCCCTCGGGCTGGAGACTCCCATGACTCAGTTCTTCTTTGGGCACAGGTTTCACTGGCGGGTTCGTGGGCACCCCGGCCGACTTGGTGAATGTCAGGTCAGTCGTGTCTGTGCGGCCGACAGCGGTTGGGATGGTGGGGGCTGCTGGGGAGAGACCCGACCCCTCTCCTGGTCAGCCTGCCCTGCGCTCAGTGGCCCGGGAGCTCCGTGCTCAGGATGGCCGCAGCTGCTCCGCTGTCCGGTGGGGAGCGGGGCCGGGGGCAGCATTCCTGTCCCTCTGCAAAGGGCCAACAGCGCTGGGCACTCACCTGCAGCGCTCTGCTTTGCAGGATGCAGAACGACATGAAGCAGCCGCCAGCTCAGCGGCGCAAGTGAGTGCGGGGCTGGGGCGGGGGTCCCGGGGGGCGATNTCCAGCTATTCCCATGCCCTGGACGGCATGTACCGCGTCCTCAGGGAAGGTGAGGCCGTGCCAGCCGGGTGGGTGAGTTCGCTCCGGTGTCCTCGCAGGCACCGGGGAGCCGGGGCAGGGCTGACCCGGGAAGTTACCTCGGGGAGAGGGGCTGGCGAGCCCGGGAGCATGCAGGACCTGGCAGTACCGCCCTGGCCGGGAGACCTGCCGGGAGCTGCGATGGAGAATCGAGGGAGGGTGGAGCAGGTGGGACCGGGGGCCAATCGAGCCATTTTGAAGGACTCCCCTCTCCTGCATCCTGTGTGCTGTGGTGTGTTTTAGGCAGGGCTGTACGAGGAGTTTGGGGGACACCCTGGGCAGGAAAGGAGCCTCCAGGCAGAATGGATGGAGTGTGAGTGATGACCCAGGACTGTGCTGATCCCAGTCTGTCTCTCCACAGAGGGCCTGAGGAAACTCTTCTCAGGAGGTGCTGTAGCATCCTCCCGTGGGGCCCTTGTCACCATTGGGCAGGTAGGACAGCTCTGCTGGACTGTAGGTGCCTGGGGTAGGGGCTGGGGTGGTCCCTGGTGTGGCAAGGAAGGGGAACCTGTCACTGATTCACAATGTCTCTGCAGCTCTCCTGTTATGACCAGGCCAAGCAGCTGGTTCTTGCCACTGGGTTCCTGTCAGACAACATCTTCACTCACTTTCTGTCCAGCTTCATTGCGGTAAGCAGGGCTGGGGCTGAGAGGGCAGGGCTTGGTTTGCCTGCAGCCAGGCTCAAGGTGCTGGGCTGGGGCTGCCAGAGCCACCACTCTGGGCTTGGACTGAGCAGGGTGGGCACAGCGGCTCCAGGAGGCTCCTGGCCTGGGATGGGGCCCTGGCACAGGTCTGGGTCTCTTCAGTGGCCGCAGCATTGCTGGCACTGAGCATTCCTGGTGTTTCTGACTCTCTCCAGGGTGGATGTGCCACGTTCCTGTGCCAGCCCCTGGACGTTGTCAAGACCCGCCTCATGAACTCCCATGGCGAGTACAAGGTCAGTCCCCCCCCCTGCTCACCTCACTGCTGCCCAGCCTTCCCTCTCTACACACTGGCCTCTGTCTCCCGGCCCCTCCCGCCTCATCTCTCGTCCTCTCACCCCAGGGTGTTGTCCACTGTGCCATGGAAACTGCAAAGCTCGGACCCCTCGCCTTCTACAAGGTACTCACTCAGCTGGAAGTGTGTGGGACGGGGCGGGCTGGACTGGGAGCAGAAGGTGCTATCCAGTCCTGAGGAATGGGCCTTCTAGGCTCTGCTGTGGCGGCCTGGATGTGTCTCATGTCAGGCCTTTGTCTGCCCAGCCCCGGCGTGGCCCCAGCTTAGCCCTGACCTGGCCAGTACTCAGCCTGAGCCCAGGCACCGCAGCCATGTCCTTGTGGGGCTCCCAGGCAGGAGTGCAGGTGCCAGCACCGATGTGTGGAGCAGAGGGGTTGGCATGTGATGCTGAGCCCTGGGCACACTGCAGTGGCCATGGTGTGGCAGGCCCTGCTCTGCAGCCCTCACCGTGTGCCTGGCCAGCATTGCCCCACACCTCCCTGCTCGTGCCACTGCTGGGAGCACCAGGGCCGGGCAGGCACTGACTCTCCCCCTTCTCGCTTTCCTCTTTCAGGGCTTTGTTCCTGCTGCCATCCGGCTCGTTCCTCACACCGTTCTCACCTTTCTCTTCCTGGAGCAGCTGCGCAAATATTTTGGGATCAAAGTGACCACCTGAGTTGGAGGGACAGGGCCCTGCCTCACCCCACGGGGGTGAATGTGTGGGTCACCCCCAACATCCCAGAACCCCTCTCTGCTCTCTGGGGCCAGCACTATTTCCCCTCCTTTCGGCCTCACTCCTGTGCCTTGCCAGCACCTGTGGCCAACCCCCCCAACTCCTCTTTCCTCTCACCCCCATTCTCAGCATCTCCATTACCTCTGCACTACTATTTTCGGGGGGTTTTGCTGTCTTCCTGCTGCCCTGCTGGCCCTGAGTTCTGTACCTCGTCACAGAGCCCATGGGGCTGGGGGGGCTGGTGCCCCTGTGGCTGTGTGGCTTGGCTGGGGGCGGTGGGGCCCTGTCCTCCCTCGGTGCCCTCATGTTCCCACTGCCCCCAGCACAACCTGAACTCCTGCCCTGCTCCTGACCTCCCAGCCCCTGCTTCTGCTTGGCCAAAACTCTCCAGTGCCACTGGCCACTGGGCTTTTCAGGGATTGTGCCTCATACCAATGATGGCAGGGACCATGTCCCAGCCAGCGCCAGCTCTGGCAGTGTGTGCTGGGGACCTGCCCACGCCCTCTCCACACCCAGCCTCTCTGGGGGCATTACACCCTCCTCTGCCCCTGGCCACTCTGTTTCACTTGCCCCAGGGCCAGGCAGACCCTGCCCCTCCCAGCCCCCTTGCCCTGCAGACACCAGCCCCTCCACCATGTGCACCCCTGTGTGTACTGGCCCTGAGGGATCAAAGAACTGGAATATCCATTTCCTTAATATATTATAAAGAGTTAACATGCACTGGGCCTACTGTCCTGCTTTGGGGAGGGGTCGGGGGGATGCTGCACTGCTTGGGCTGGGAGCTGAGCCCCCCAGAGCCGAGGGAGTGGAGCAAGTCTTGGCCCCTGGCACTGGGCTGAGCAGGGGTCTTCAGCCTGCTCTGTGCCCAGCACCCCTGGCCCTGTGCTGGGGGAGCTGTGGACAGGGTCCCCAGCCAGCCCTGCACCGAGCTGTGCTTGGTCTCGGCTGTGTGGCAGCTCTGGGACAGGGCTGTGCCAAGGGCATCTGTTGCCTCTGTGGGAGCTGCCTCCTGGACGTGACACTAATTGGGCTCCGATGGGCGGAACAGAGGCAGCCTGGCACAGGGGAGCAGTGAAAGCTCGTCACCTTAACAAGTCCTAATGATGCTGGCTGGCATCATCTGGGCCTGTGCCGTCCCAGCAGAGGCCATGGGCAGGTGAGTGCAGGGGGAGCTGGGCCCTCTCCTTGTGAGGGGCTGGGGTGTGCCCAGACAGGCTGTAGTGCCTCATCCCTCAGCCCTCCCAGCACTGGGGCCAGCAGCCACCACTGGGCCACTCGAGGGGCCAGTGTGAAGCAGGGAAGTGACAGAGCCCCTCCCATGGGCCCCCAGCAGCACAGAGCCCTCCTCAGGCCGGTGCCAGGGACGTTCCAGCTGGGCTGCACTCCCACCAGCTGCACCAGCACTTGCAGCTCGCACATCCCCTGTGCCCACGTCCCTTGCGGCAGCTGAGCTGTGCCACAGCCACACTGGCAGGACAGCGTGTGCCAGACACAGCCCAGAGCACGGGGCCCGCAGCTGCAGCGCGCTGGCACTGCTTATCTCGCAGCATCGAGAGCACAGGGCTCCATCAGCCTATGGCCACTGTGTCCACACTGGCTGACCCTTGGTCCCACCCTCCCCTCTGCCAGCGCCCTGCAGAGGTTCCCCCAGGGCAGTCCCCACCCCAGGCAGGGCTGGGGGCTGCTGGTCCTTCCCACACACGTCCCCTCCTGGCCGAGAAGGGTGCCAGGGTGGTCTCCAGACAGGCAGTCGTCGGTCTGAACCCCCAGGCAATGGAAAGGCACCCGCAGGACCCAGCTTGGGCTCGGGCTGCTTTGCCCACACCAACGGGGGCTTCCAGCCAGTGGCAGCTGCATGGAGTGGGACCCTGGGCACAGCTCTGAGGGTTCTGGGGAGCCAGGGCTGGGCTGGGTGGGCTACAGGGGGGTACACAGTCTGTGCACCTGCACTGCCAACGAAAGGCACTGCATCCCGCACGGCCCAGGGGACATGTGTTTGTCGCCCGCTGGCACCCCGGACCCGCTCCAGCCNGGTGATGCGGGGAAGAGCCCCGGGCATTCGGGAGGGGTGGGGGCAGCGGGCAGCGTCCCGCTTGTGCCGGCAGGAGGAGCGGGGCGGTGGGACGCGACTCCGCGGTCCCTCCCCCCGTCCCGGTCCCTCCCCCCCAAGCAGCCACAGCCGTCGCTGCCGCGGCTCCGCCAAAAGTTTTCACCGGAGCGGTCGAACTCGTCTGTCCCGGGTCCCGCCGGCCCCGAGATGCGTCCGGGAGCCGCCGTGAGCCCCGCCCCGACAGGTACGGGGGGGCGGGGGAGGAGGGGGCGGAGC
>WEKX01007268.1:40940-53817 GCA_013390025.1 Pitta sordida
CCAGCCCCGACAGGTACGGGGGCGCGGGGGAGGAGGGTGCGGAGCGCCCATCGCCGCGGTCCCGGGGCTCGGGATGCCTCACGCGTGGATGGGGACTCGGGTGAGGGCTGCGCATCCCCGGGGCCGCGAATTGACCCCCGGGAGCCCAGAGCAGGAGCTCCTCGAGCCACCCTGGCCCTGGGCGCCGGCCCTGGGGCTGATGAGCCCCTCGACGAGGGGTGTCCTGGGCCGGGGTTCCCATCGGGGCTGTGCCCGGTCCGTGCCCGAGCCGCTGCCGCTGCCATCCCTGGGCAGGGGCGCTGCCGTCGGGCTCACGGCAGCCCTGGGCGCTACTCCGGCCGTGGGGAGCCCCTGCTCAGCGATGCCAACCGGGCTGCGATGCGCTGGGAGTATCTCCCGGAGCAGCCCCTGGCCAGGGTGGGATCGGATCCGCGGGGTGTTCCCGCCGTGGGCGCAGTAGTGCCCGTGGGCCTCTCGCCGAGGGTCTGAAGGAGGGGACCCTTCTGCCCCTTCCCAGCTCTCCCCAAGCTCCCCGGGTGCTGCAGGGGCCCGGTGCGAGTGCCCTTTGTGACTCTGTCCCGAGCTCTGCTGTGTCAACACAGTGTTGGTAAATGGCTTTGTTTAACCAGGACATGTCGGGTATGTGACCTTGCCGTCCTCCTGGTTGCGAGCGCATCTCCAAAGCTGCGGCAGGTCCCCTCTGCCCGGCGCTGCAGTTCCCTCGGGCTGGTGAGGGGAGCGGGGACCGCAGGGTGCAGCCCGGCTCCCCTCCCGCCGGACGGGCAGAGGACAGAGGACAGAGCTCTGTCCAGCCCTCAGCAGGCTCCCCACAGCGCCCTGGCCCCGCAGCGCCTGCCGCCTGTGTCCTGACCCACGCCAAATTCAGCGGTTGCTCCTGTGATTCTCTCTGTGCATCAGCAGGAAAATTTAGGGCCCGCAGGACCCCTCCTCGGCGTGTTAGTGCCGCCCCGACTGCCAGCTCCTGCTCTGCCCACCAATCCTGCTCCTTTCTGCACGCTGTGGTGCAGATGTTTTTTTATGTCCTGTTGCCTGGAGAGGGGAGAAGAGAAAAAGCTGAACAGAGAATAGGCAAAATGGGGATTAAAAATAGTTAATGAAAAAATGTGACCGCAAGCCCTGATCAGCAGCACAGGGCTGAGAGCAGCCGCTGAGCTCCTCCGTGCACTTCCCTGTGCCAGGCAGGGCCAAGGACAGGGGGAGCCGGACACAGGGGAGGTGGGATGTCCCCCTGTGCTCCTCCACTGCATCCTGCTCTGTCCTTCGTCTCCCGTGGCCCCCAGGGACCTGGGGCACGTGGCTGTGCACACCAGGCACAGCGGATGGCTGGGCACATGTGCCCCTCACACCACCCTGAGCCTCACTGGGACTGGTGGCCAGCCGTGCCCAGGGGTGCAGATGCCTCAGGACAGGAAAGAACCCTGCTGGGACCCCTTCCCAGTGGGACTGCCATGTCTCTTGAGCATCTGCACCTTGCCAGTGCAGAATGGTTTGAGCTCACTCTTCAGAGAGGTGCTGGGAAGGTTGTCCCCAGGTCTGCGGTGGTGACAATATTCACTCATGCCACGAGCTCCCAGTGCAGGGGAGCATGTGCACACGCCTGTCTGCACTGACCTTTTCCTAGGCTTTTCTCAGCCCTGAACCTCCCCTGTGACATGCTAACCACACGTGTCACATCGTGTCCCTCGTGCCTTCCTTCTGTGTTTCATGGGTTTTAGTGCAACGTGACGGACAAACCCACCCTTTTCCCGGAGCCAGGGATGGGATGCTGTGTGACTCAGCATCCCCTGGCCAGAGCCAGCTGGGCAACGAGGTCATTTGTCCTCTGCCCATCTGTGCCTGAAGACCACACTCTCTCTTTGGTACTGGGCAGCTGTGCAGGTGCCTCTGACCTTTCCTTGAGGTACCCGGGTGGTCATGGAGGTGATGCAAAGAGCATTTGTCCTGTTTGCATCCTGTACTGCTGTTGACAAAACCAGCCAGGGCTGATTTGGGTTTTCTTGGCCCAAGATGACACGGAATCCAACATCACCAAAGCCTGGTGACATTGGCTCTCCCCGTGTGCTGCCGCCCAGTGCTTCCACAATCATGCAGCCCTGTGCAAACAAGCCCATGGTCTTGCAGCTCAGCAGCTCCTCTGCTGCCAAAGGTCCTGGTGTTCAGTTCTCAGGGCAGGACTCGAGCAGGGCAGTGGGAGACACCTCCAAGCTTGGGGCAGGGACACAGGCACGGATGGTGCAGGCCAGACCTCTTGCCCAAGCCAACTCCCCCCACCCTCGCCCTGCTGGCCCTGGCCTTGGGTGGAAAGTGGAGCAGCATCTGCAGGGCCAGGCTGGTGCTGGCATTGCATCAGCTCTGGCCCAGCACCATCCCCTCCCCTGCCAAGTGCCGAAGCCCCTGCCGTGCTGGCACTTATCTCCGAGCTCAGAGCCAAGGCAGCCATGGAAAGCACTGCATTAGCACACGGGAGGCTAATCCTGATGTCCAGGGTGCACAGCCCTCACCGCTGCCTCAGTGCTGGGGGCTGTGCTGGGCACAGGGCTGTGCTCACAGGGAGAATGAGTTTCCATCCTGCCAGGGAGGCAAGAGTACTGTGGGGGGAACCAGATATTTGCAGCCCAGGCTCCAGGGGGGTCAGCAGCCGCAGAGCCGTGACACAGGAACATGCCATGCTGTCCAACACCAGTGTGGGGTGAAAGTCCCTTGGATACCCTCAGAGGCACCCACTCACAGACCAGGAACCTCCCACCCACCATCCACAGCTCGGTGTGGTGGGGGGGTCCCCCAAAGCCTGGCCCTGGCTGGAGACAAGGTGCCAAGGCAGAGAATGTGGCACTGAGAGCCAGCTGGGCACAGCAGGGTGAGGGGAGGTGATGGGTGTGATGGGGTCGGGTCCCTCCTGCAGTGCTGCCTCTGGCACCCAGGACATGGCTGAGAGCAGCGCTGGCACTGCTCTGAGCACCATGGGCACTCCTGCTGGGCAGTGCCAGCTCCCAAGAGATGTCCTTACACCCTTCTGTCCCACCACGCAGAGCCACTGCTCCCAGGGACAGCTGGCTCACAGCTACTATCACAAACCCACATCTCTCCTGGAAACAGCCTCTGTCTGTGCTCCCCACAGGGCAGGGGAGCTGCAGGAGCCCTTCATGCTGTGGGGAGCAGGGGTGCAGGGTGGTGCTGTGGCTGAGCAGCGCCGTGGGCAGCTGGAGCAAAGGGCCTGGGTGGGGTGAGGGGGGAGCCCTGTGCCGGGATGAGGAGCGTGACTGGCCACCGTGCCAGGACCCCTCACCCAGTGCAGTCTGCCCAGCTTGGCTCTGGTGGGGCCAGGGCCCGGGAAGTGTCCAGGGCAGAGGCCTCCCTGCTGCTAAATCCCACTGCAGCAGCTAAAAATAGCGACACCTCTGCCCCAAAGCTGCTCCCCAGCTGTGGAGAGGGGCTGGCAGTGGAGAAGCATTCCCAATCAGGGAAGCAACAGATGCAGGGATGGGCACCAGCATCTTCCCATGCAGCCAGAACACGGGTGGTGGAGGGATGGGGCAGATGGGGATGCAGTTGTGGGACTGCAGAGGGGATGGGGGCAGGAGAATCAGGCTGGCAGGGGAAAAAGGGCAGGGATGCTGGTGTGGTCATCTGACCAGTGGGCACCCACTAAAGGTCCCTGTTCCCAGAGCCCACCCAGTGAGGACTGTCCCAGGAGACAGTTCCCTCTGTCCTGGGACTGGCTAAATAAGGCCATTGCAGGTCCAGCTCCCCGAGCCGCTGGAGCCCTGTGCACTGATTAATGAGCTGCTCCAGCAGCCACTTGCGACACGGTGAGTGGGTCTGCACGGACCGAGGAAACACGACTTTCCCAGGGATAAAAATAGGCACAGGCAGAGCGGCAAGTCCTGGGAGCAGGGCTGGATGGGGAGCACAGCGCTCTGGCTGGAGCCTGGGGGGAGCCCAGGGGACGGTCTGTAGTGTCTGTGGTGGCACCGTCCATCCCGTCCCCCCAGCTCAGCTGCCCTCAGCCCAGAAGGCCACGCCATGCCATGGGGCTGCTGTCAGAATGGCCCCTTGTGGGAAGAGCCGAAATCTCACTCAGGAGCACCGTAACCGGCTTAGGAAGGGAATTACAGCACCTCGTGAGCCGGGTCTGTGCAGGGCGCTGTGTCAGACGAGGCCCTGGAGCACCGGCTGGAGCTGGGGGTGATGAAGCCACAGTGGCACAGCCCGACTGAGCTGGTCCCAGAGCCAAGGCAACCCCACCAGCCGGGATCCCTGAGGGTTAATGCTCAATCCCCATCCCTGCCCATCACCATCCCTGGCGGGTGCTGCTGCCAGGATGTGCTCCAAGGGCTGCTCTGCAGCAGGAGAGTCACTGGGGAGGGGGGGGAGCTCAGGTGCTGCTCAGGTGTGAGGAGGGGTCCATTCTGCTCTCTGGGGGCTTAGCACTGACGCACAGCTGGGCACCTACAGGACTGTGGGATGGCACCAGCCTGGGGGACTGGAGGTGTTGCTGCCCTGGGGCACAGTGGTCTGCCCTGCTCAGAGGGGATGATGTCCCGTGCACGGCTGCACCTCAGCCACACAAGGGTGTCAGTGTCACCTCGGCTCGGTGTCAGTGTCTGTGTCAGTGCCGCCATCCTGGGGAGGAAAAAGCAGGTACTTGGTGGAAAAATGCACCAACAGCAACTGAACATGAACACCAGGCAGGGTCGGGTGAGGACTGGGAAAGGAGCGTGGTGTCATCATCAGGGCCAGCTCTGTGCCACCCCACCTGCCCCCAAACATGTCCCCCAGCTGTGCCCTGAGAGCCCCCATGACCAGGCGTCTCACGCAGGACTGCCCATGTGCCAGGGCCATGGAGAGGCTGCTGAGGGCTGGTAGGACGCCGGGCATACCGCCCTGCACCCCGTGCTCGTGGCCCAGAGGAGGAATGTTCCGGCCACGTCTCCTCACCCTCCTGCTGCTGCTGCTGCTGCTCTGCTGCCAGGTAAGGATGGGCCATCCTACAGGATGCTGCTCTGGCCCATGCCCAGCCCTTTGCCTGCCATGGATCCACCACTGCCCACTGCAGCCCCTCGCCATGGCACGCAGTGCAGCAGATGATGTCCTTTCCTGCCCACCCTGCTATCCTCATGGCATGGCATGGCATAGCATGGTGTGGCGTGGCGTGGCATGGCAAGGTGTAGCACGGCATGGTGTATTATCCTGCACTCCCTTGTGGCCGTCCCCAGGCTGTGATTGCTGCCTGGCCCAGCTCAGCAGTCCCTGTGAGCAGGACACAGGTGACAGGTGACACTCTCTGGTGTCCCTAGGGCCCCTCTGCCCAGATCACGGATATCCTCTATGAGAGATGGAAGGAGTACAGCGAGGAGTGCCAGCGCAACATGAGCCTCCTGCCCGAGCCCACAGGTCAGCACTCACAGGGATGGGGACAGGAACAGGGGATGAGGATGGATTTGGATGGAGATGAGGAGCCAGCACAGGGTCTCAGCAGGACAGGGACAGAGCAGAGGGGTCAGTGGGGGATCCTGACACCCAGGGAGGGTGAGGCCAAGCCACCACCACCTCCTGTCGCCCCACAGAGCTGGTCTGTAACCGCACCTTCGACAAGTTCTCCTGCTGGCCTGACACAGCACCCAACAGCACAGCCAGTGTGCCCTGCCCCTGGTTCCTGCCCTGGTACCACAAAGGTAACAGCCAGGAGGTGTGTGCACGTGTGTGAGTGCACACGTGTGTGAGTGCACACATGTGGTGTGTGCACATGTGTGAGTGCACAGGCTGCTGCAGGCACTCATGCCTGTGCCAGTGCACTGTGCCCACGGGGGCTCCGGGGCCAGCACCCCCCAGTGCCCCCTCCCCTCACAGTGAAGCACGGACACGTCTTCAAGAGCTGCGGGCCGGACGGGCAGTGGGTGACGGGGCCGTGGGGACAGTCCCTGCGCAACGCCACACAGTGCGAGCTGGATGCTGAGGACATAAAGGCGCAGGTGGGCAGAGCTGGGCAGCAAGGGGTGTGAGGGCCCCTGCCTGGCCCCCCTGCCTCACTGCTCCCTCCTTTTCCAGGAAAAATTTGCCAAGACCTATGGCAGCTTCAAGGTGATGTACACCGTGGGCTACTCCATGTCCCTGTGTGCTCTGCTGCTCGCCCTGGCCCTGCTGATGGGCTTCAGGTGGGGGTGTGGGCACAGCTCTCCACAAAGTGGGCAGGGAGTGAATGGGGGTCCACGCCTGAGACCTGACAGTGGTGTCTACACCCACAGCAAGCTGCACTGCATGAGGAACTACATCCACATGAACCTCTTCGCCTCCTTCATCCTGAAGGGCGTCTCTGTGCTGGTCATTGACGCCCTGCTCAAGACCCACTACAGCGACAAGATCGACGGGTACAACGTGCAAGTCTGGCTGAGTGATGAGGTCAGCTCTGTGCTGCTGGGGCTGGGGGGGCGGGCTGGGGGCTGGCAGGTGTGGGGGCACACACAGAGGCAGTACTGCAGCCCTGGCCCTTGCTCACAGGCAGCTGCAGGCTGCCGGGCAGCCACAGTCTTCATGCAGTACGGCATTGTGGCCAACTACTGCTGGCTGCTGGTGGAGGGCATTTACCTGCACAACCTGCTGGTGGTGGCTGTCTTCTCCGAGAGGAGCTACTTCACTCTTTACCTGTGCATCGGCTGGGGTGAGTGTGTGTGGGCTGGACTCCCTGACCCTGTCCCCTGCTGTGCCTCACCTGCCCCCTCCCCACCTCCCCTCAGGGGCACCTGTGCTGTTCCTCATCCCCTGGGTCGTCGTGAAGTTCCTCTACGAAAACATCCAGTGAGTACCAGCCCCTGCCACTGGCTGGGGGGGCACAGGGCACCGGTGGGTGCATGTGGGGACATTGTGGTGGGCCTGGAGAGGCTCCACACTGTTGCCCATGCAAAGGGCAGGGTGCCTGGACATGGCACGTGCTCAGCCAGACTCCAGCAGCTGCCCAGTCCAGGGGCTTCCTGGCAGTCCCCATCCCTCCCCTCTGCAGGTGCTGGTCCACTAACAACAACATGGGCTTCTGGTGGATCCTTCGCTTCCCCGTGTTCCTGGCCATCCTGGTGAGCCCACGCAGCCCCTCACTCGGCATCTCTCTCGCAGGTCCTGAGACAGCTGTGAGAGGGGCTGCCCAGGGCAGGGGGACAGAGCTGTCCTGCCTGCCCCTGCCCCTGTTCCTGCCCCTCATGGCTCACCTCATCCCATTGCAGATCAACTTCTTCATCTTCATCCGCATCATCCAGATCCTCGTCTCCAAGCTCCGCGCACACCAGATGCGCTACACCGACTACAAGTTCAGGTGTGTGCTGGGCACGGCCCGCCCTGCGTGCCCGCGGTGCACACGCGTGTGCACACACCCTGTGACCCCTGTCCCACAGGCTGGCCAAGTCCACGCTGACGCTGATCCCACTGCTGGGCATCCACGAGGTGGTCTTCGCCTTTGTCACAGATGAGCATGCCCAGGGCACACTGCGCTACGTCAAGCTCTTCTTCGACCTCTTCCTGAGCTCCTTCCAGGTGAGCCCAGCCCTCGTGGGGACTCTCAGTGACGGGAGGGACCAGACCAGGGTCTGGCCCTGTGCCTCACACCTCTTTTCTCTCCACCCAGGGGATGCTGGTGGCCATTCTCTACTGCTTTGTCAACAAGGAGGTGAGCGGGACAGCGGGGGCAGGGGCAGCGGGGGTGCAGGATGGTGCTGACAGCCCCTCCCCACAGGTGCAGGCAGAGCTGTTGAAGCGGTGGCAGCGCTGGAAGCTGGGGAAGGACCTGGCTGAGGAGTACAAACACACCTACAGCCACGCACCCAACGCCCGCAACGGCGCCAGCAGCACCTGCGAGAAGCACCACCTGGTGACGGGCAGTGCCAACGGGCTGGGCTGCAGCCCGGCCCCACACCCCGGGTTACACCACCCTGAGAGCAGCGGGCACAGTATTGCCCTGGGGGACCGCCACCACTGCTACGAGTTCCCTGAGACCACAGCCGAGAGCCACCTGTGAGCCCACAGCCAGGTGGGAGGGCTGTGCTGAGCCGCTGGAGCGCCGCCGTCCCCTGCCCTGTCCTCCCTGGGTGCTGCCACCCCGGGGAAGGTGCTGCGCTGGGCGCACAGACAATGGACACAATGAGGGAGGCAAGTGGCACCTGGACCTCTGGGGTGGGACCTGTGGGGCACTGGGAGACTGGGGGTGGGAGTTCATCCTGTGATGCTGCCCTCACGCGCCTTTGAGTCCCCGTGCAGAGTGATGTAATTTATCTCTCCTGTCTGTAAATAGGTGTGGGCCTGTGCCAGGCTGCAGGGCCAGCTCCGTGTGTGCCTCTCTGTGGGGTGTGGGAACTGGGGACACTGGGGACATTGTACATGTGGGGACCGTGCTCCCATGAGCACTCGCGGGTGATGGGCACAGCCAGGGATGAGACAGCCCCACTGCCTTCCCCATGGCCCTGCACAGGTGAGCAGGGCACACATGCAGCAGCAGCTGCAGCTCTGCCAGCCGGGGCTCCAGCTCCCCCAGCATTCACTCTCCTCTGTCCACTAATCGGCTCTGTTCTCTCGCTGCCAGGAGCCTTTAATTAAATCATTTGGCTCTGCCCGCAGCACCCCCGCTCTCCCCGGAGTGGGCCCAGGCCACACCAGGCAGCAGCTCAGCACCCGTGAGCAGCACTGGGGTGTGGGCCTGTGGGACCTCTGTGCTGGCAGCCAGGCTGGCCAGGGCAGGGAGGGGGCACAGGGGAGCCCTAAGAGGCTTGTGCCGTGCACATGAGTGCTAAACCCGGATGCCACAGCTTTGGGCACCACAATTGCCTGGTGTGTTGGGATTAGGCAGTTGCTGCTCCCTTGCTGGGGTCACCGCGCCCCAGGGGTGGTGGCAGGATGGACAAGTGCCCTGCTGTGACCCCTGCTGCCCCCGGCCCTGGGCATAGGCACTGCCCATCACCCCGACACGGTCCCACCTGGCCCCGAGCAGGTGACAGTTCCCAGATCTCCGGGTCCCACGCACAGCCTGGTGCAGGATGGTGCTGAGCAGGAGCTGAGTCGGAGCTGTGCCCCAGCAGCCCCACACAGTAAACAGCGCTTGCTAAACCCCAGCATCACCACACAGCCCTGCCACCCACAGGGGCCAGCACGAGGGACAGCAGGAGCCACACTGTCTGCCGGGGATGGCAGGGTCCCACTCCACATCAGCGGGGCTGGCGTGACACGGGGAGGGCAGCCGTGGCCCCAGCCATGCAGCACTTGGCTCGGGCAGCAGCACCCGGCCCCGCACGCAGTAATTTTCCTCTGTTTACTCCACAAGTTGCTGTGTGCCCTGGCAGAACGGGACCCAGTGCAGCACTGGCAGCGGGAACGGGAACAGCAGGGATGGGAGGCACAAGGTCTGTGGGACCAGGGGGGCAGTGGCAGCGAGGAGAGGGGGGCACAGGGGTTGGGGCCTGCCTAGGCCCCCAGGTGGAGGGATGGGGACGGGTATAGAGAGGGGGACAGGCACCACCCTGCACAGAGCAGCCAGAGCAGCCCCCGTGGAGCCACTGGGCCCACGGCCACTGCCGTCACTGCGGCCTCCTGACGTGGTAACCAGCCTAATTGAGGCAAATTGCTGGAGCACGAAGCCGTTTCTGGGAAGGTAAATATGGACATGGCGCAGCGCCGGCCTCCGTGCCTGCTGCTCCAGCGTTGCTGTGGCAACACCCTCCTGTCGACCCCCAGTGCCCCACCGGGGCCAGGCCGGCCTCACAGCACCGAGGGCACCGGGACCTGCCTGGGAAGGGCTGCCCCTTGTGGAACACAAAGTGACAGGGACCTCAGGGTGTCTTATGGCAACATTCTGTGTCCCCTGGTGCGTGTGCACACACAGAGAACATGCACACTCAGTGCACACACACAGAGTGCACACGTGCACAAACACACGTGTACACACACACACAGACAGGCACAGCCCTCGGCTGCCCAGCGGGACGAAGGTGCTGCCAATGGCCTGGCCAGCCTGGCAGGAGGGCAAAGGGCCCTTAAAGGTTCTCCAGTGCAGCCCCCGCAGTGAGCAGGGACCCCTCAGCAGAGCCCTGGACAGCCTGGCGCTGTTTGCAGGGACGGGACACCCGTGTCCTCTCAGGGCAGTCCAAGACACCACCCTCAGTGCAGAGACTCCTCCACAGGGACGGTGCAGCCACAGCGCCTGATGGGCTCATCCCAAGGCAAGGAACTTGACCCTGAGCCAGTGGGTGACAGGGGACGGGCACCCCGGGCAGTGCCCCCCACCCCAGCACAGCCAGGCACCCCAGGCCATGGCGCCTCCCACTTTATCAAGGAAATTGAGCACCGCAAATTGGTCTCCAAAGTCGATTTCTGCCGCTGCTGGGCCTCTTCTCACCATCTAATTCGATGACAAACACGTTCCTCTCCTCCTCCCACCCTTTAATCTAATGAAGAGCACCGTGTTCAGGCACAAGGAAATAAACCCTGCCGAGGTCGATTTTTTTAATAGGTAAACAGCCTGATTTCTCTGGCCTGCAGCCTCACCCCTCGCAGGGGCACCTCCTCCCCACTGCCACCTCCTCGCCCTCACCCGTTTTGGCATCAGTCTTTATAAAAATCTCCTGTTTATAGAATGAGTTTTGTACATTTCATTAGAGCTTGAGCGGCTGCTTCGCCTCTGGCTTTACTGTGCCCAAGTGAGAGGAAAACAAGGCAGGGGCTGCTGAGGCTGCAGGACCCCCCCCCAAAACCCCTGGGGCCCAACTGCAGCCCCCAGGATAGCCCCAAATGACCACCCTGATGGGTCAGCGCTGGCTCTGTGGCAGCTGGACAGCAGCCTGCCAGCCCAGGGGTGTGCACCACACAGAGCCAGGATGGGTCCCCCTCCTCATCCCCTCAGGACACAGGACACACCACAGTGTCCATTCCATGGAACAGGTGAAGGAGACGGGCTGTGGCAGTGACACCCATCACCTCCTGATCCCCCTGCTGATGGCTGCAGGGATGCAGGGCCAAGGGCAGCTCCAGCAACAGGGGCCAAGTTCTCATCCCACCCTGCTGGAATCGGGCAGCGCACCCCAGGAATGTTTTGGTGACGGGAGGTAAAACAGGGTCATGGCAAGTGTCAAGATGCACTTGAGCAGAAATTCCACCAATGCTAAGTATAGCTTAAATGCCATTAAAGCAGGAGAGGGAAGAGGATACAAGGGTATTAATAGTCCCAACATTTAAATCCTGGGTGCAGTGGCAGCTCCTGGGATGCTGGGTGCCAGGAGCACTGCCCCAACCCAAGGGCATTGTGCCACTGTCACGCCGTGCCTGCTGCACCTGCCTGCAAGGAAACCAACAGCCCCTGCAAGTGCCAGGTCAGGGCCCCTTCATGGAAAATAAACACAGACCAGAGACAGCCCCTGCTCTCTGCCCCCCACCTCCGGAGCAGGGAGCACGGCCAGGACACAGCACCACACCCAGGCAGCCCCAAAAGGACACCAGTGTTTATTTACAACACTCCTCAAGTGACAGACCACAGAGAGAAAGGAAAGGGAACAGCACAGCTCAAGGACTCAACAAAGGAAAGGTACTGGCAGCTCCGTGTCCCCGCAGCCCTCCCAGTGCCCAGCAGCCCCATTCCCACCAGGCTGGAGCACAGGTGGGCAGGGGGCTGCCCCCTCCCCACACAGTGGCCCTACAGCTCAGGCAGGAGAGGGTGGCACGGCCATTCTCCCTGGCTCAGGCAATGGTGCAGGAACCACCCATGCTCTGCCAGGAGTGAGGGGCCCAAGGAAGCCCCCCAGCACAGTTTCACTGCCTGTGGCCCCCCCAGGGCACGCTGCGGGGCCAGGTCTCTTCCAAGGGTGTGCATCTGGAAAATGGTGTTGGTACAAAATCGTGGTGCTGCTGGGGTGAGGAGCCTCTAAGCCCTGTTCCATGTAGCCCTGGGGCTGCCCCCACAGCTGCTGCCTCCCATGGGGCTGCTGGGGTGCCCAGGGCCCTCTGAGCACGTCTCTGGCGTCTGCTGACATCCCACCTCTTCCCACCTGCAGGGAGACAGTCAGCTCCCCCTCCAGCACCACAGGGAAATCCGGCAGCTCCAGGCTCCCAGGCACTACTTAATGGCCCAGGGGAGCCAGGAGCAGCCTGGCTGCAGCCTGCCCAGCCCTCAGCTGCACAGCCAGGCTGGATGGGGGCGGCCCGTGTGTCCACAGGCACAGGGACAGAGCCGACTGTCCCTTCTGCCCCCACCCAGCCCCAGCAGCCGCGGGGCCTTGGGGCACAGAGGGAAGTGAGACCCGGAGCTGCCACTCTGCTGGGCCCAGCAACAGGAGGGCAACGGAGACCAAAAGGAGCTCAGCATGAAGTGGGGAAGGACAGTTTGAGGCCAGAGAAAGCTATGAGATGGGGGGCTGGAATCCTCTGCAACAGGCTCTGGGCAGCCTTGGTGAGCCTCTGAGCATCCTCGACCTCAGGCAGCTTCAGAGCCAAAGCCAAAGCTGGCCGGCTCTGGGAGCACAGACCGGAGGAGGAAATCAACACAAAATTTCAAATTAAATCAGCTTGAGGACCTCAGGAGAGCAGCCGAGCAGCAGGGGGGACACGCCTTAGGACTTCTTGGCATCCTGTGTGTTCCTCCTCTTCAGATCACCCAGGTCGACGGGTTTAAACGCTGCAGGGGAGAGAGAAGCAGATTTGGGGGCAGAGGCAGCAGAGCCCCCGCCCGGCCCCGCCGGGGGGTCCCCCCGACCCCCGCACCTTTCAGGCTGGGATTCGGCATCTTCTCCACGTACTCCTCGACCAGGCCGCGCTCGGAGCCCATCTGGCTGCGCAGGTCGCGCTCCACGCACTGCCAGGCTGCGGGGACAGGGACAGGGCCCGCTGTCCTCGG
>WEKX01007268.1:53952-65204 GCA_013390025.1 Pitta sordida
GCTCCCGTCCGTCCCGCTCCGCTCCCGTCCGTCCCGCTCCATCCGGCTCCGCTCCCGTCCGCCCCGCTCCGCTCCCGTCCGCCCCGCTCCGCTCCCGTCCGTCCCGTGCCGCCTCAGCGCAGCGCGGCGGCTCCGAACAGCTGCACCAGCTCCTCGTACTCCGGGTCGATGAGGTCCGAGGGCTTCTCCCCGTCGTCCGTGGTGGCCTCCAGGCTGGCCCCGAGGGACAGGAGGTACCTGCGGGACACGGAGCTGAGCCGAAGAGCCCCGGGGGCACCCCCGGGACCGCCGGGCACCCCCCGTGCCCCGCACCTGGCGATGTCGGCGTAGCCGTCGCTGCAGGCCATGTGCAGCGGCGTCCAGCCGTTCTCGTCCCTCTGGTGGATGTCGGCGCCGTATTTGACCAGCAGCTTCACGCAGTCCAGGTTCCCGGTCAGCACCGCCTCGTGCAGCGCTGCCATCCCTGCGGGGACAGGGGTGTCACAGCCCGGCCCGGCGCTCCCCGCGCTGGGCACAGCCCAGGAAGGGGCTGCCGGGAAACAAACCCAGACTGAGGGTTCCTGCTCCCCTTGTGCGGCACAAACGCTGCCTGGGGTGGCACGGCACCCCCTGCCCCAGCCGGGCGGCGGGGGTGGAGGGGGAAGGAGCTGCCACATACTCAGAGCAGCCACCCCAATTCTCAGCCAAGACTCACACGGAGACACGAGAAAAGTCTCCGGGGTCCCGCTCTGCCCAGAGGCTCCTCACTAATGGAGGGTCAGCACGGACAGGAGGGAGCCCGGGGTCATTTGAGCCCCGTCTCTGTGGCCATGTGACAGCAGAAGCTGAAGCCAAGCACAAGAAAAGGACAAATCTGGGCTCTGCACCAGCCCATACAGATCAAGGCATTCCATAAACAGTTGCTGGTGGAGCTGGATGCAAACAGAACACAAAGCCTTCCCCACGAGTCCCCGGAGCCAGACATGCAAGAGGGAGCAGCGTGTGTGAGAAACAGGCAGAGAGAGCCAGGAGCAAAGGCAGAGCCTCCCCCTGACCTTCCCCGGGCTGGGGCAAAGGCAGGAGCCTCAGGGAGCAGCCTCAGGGAGCAGCCTGTGCTCCCTGCTGCCCTTTGGAGTCCCACCACACTGGGGGTGCCCAGCTCGCCCCTTGGCAGTGTGTGCTGGCCTTGGCCCAGGGCTCTGGGGCCATGCTGGGCTGTGCTGGGGGCACTGCTCCTCACCAGGGAGGGTCCCAGCTCACTCCAGCCCTGCCCAAAGGGGCACATGGCCTGGCTCCAGTGTCCCTCACTGTCCGACCACCCATTCCATGGCTCTGCCAGCACTCACCAGAAGGGTAGATGGTGTCCAGCGTCACCTTCCTGGCTCGTATGAACCTGCCCACCTGCTCCAGGTCCCCCTGCTTGATGTGGTCCTGGAAGACGACGTCGTTGGGGAAGTGGACGGTGCGCGAGGCTCTCAGGCGTGGGACATACCGTCCGTACCGGCGCAGTGACACAGGGCAATGGTCCCTCATGCTGGCAGCAGCCTTCAGGCACAGCGGCATGGAGGGCACTCAGCACTCAGGCTGGCCCCTGGCTGCCCTGCTCTCTTGTCTTCTGCCTGTCAGGGCCCTCCTTGTCGCAGAGCTGTGCTGGTCCCTGCACCGCTGAGCTCCTGCCGCACCCGTGTCCGTGTCCCCTCACAAGGAAGTGGCCGCCACTGCACTCTCCGGCGCTCCCCAGCTTCATGCAGAGGGCGGCATCTGTCCCTTGCAGCTCACCCTGGGCCCTTGGCCCAGCACTGGTGATTCTCTGGGGGCATCGCGTTATAAAGGCCCCCCTGGGCTATTTTGGGGACATGCAGCTCATGCTATTTGCCATGATGCTTTGAGCCTCCCACTTTTGGGCAGAAGGCAGAGTCTCATCTTACCACCCACCTGTTGATGTGCCCATCCAAGGGGTGAAATCTGCTCTTGCCTGGGCAGCCCTTCAGAGGAGTCTGGAAGTAACTTCCCAGCAGTGAATCCTGCTGGGGGCAGAGGCACAGTCACCAACACGGAAACTGGCTGCTCGTGTCCTGACCAGTGCAGCATGGACATGCCAGGGCTGTGGTGCTAAATGTGTCCAGAGCTGTCACCCTCCTGTAGCTGGATGGGACAGCTTGGAAGGAGCAGGAGCTGTGCTGCCTGACATGGCTGTGACAATGCACAGCCCAGCATGGAGAACACAGCTGGTGACTCTGGTGTCCCCAGTGCCCTCACAAGGACACAGGTGCTGCTGGTGCTCCCGAGGGGGACACAGAACTAGAGTCACCCCTGGGCCTCAGTGTGCCACATCCTACCTCAGACTGGGAGAGCAGGCTGCTTCAGAGGAACAGCACCACCACCAGACAGCTCCTGTCTCCAGTGCTCGCCAGCTACACAAACCCAAAACAGACCATCTGCCACAGAGGAATCACTCAGGTCCATCAAGCATTCAAGCAACCACTGCTTTTTCCCATTAAAGTTTGGGCATGCCAGGCAGATGAGCATTTGGTACTCTGGGTTGTGCTGATGTGGAATGTCCAGGCAGACACATCAGGAAAAATCCCTGTTCCACTTTTGGAGTCAAGCACTTCACTTTGCCCCAGCCCCAGCAGCATGGTCAGCCACACACCTGAGAATTCCTGCACTTACTTGTCTGCTGGCAAACACATGGAACTCTTGCCCAAGCATCTGCTTGGGGTTACAGTGTCACACTGTCCCCAGAACACCGAACTCGGGACAGGATGTTTCCAGGCTGCTTTCTTAGAACAGCAATTAGCCACGAACACAAGACGGCTACTGAAGCCCTGCTCGGCCACAAGGACCCCTGGGCTACAAGAAGAGCCCCCTCCTCTGAGCTGAGCATGGCAGGGGTGAGCCCAGGAAGAGGAGAACCGCTGCAGAGCTCAGCCTTGGTTACACTTCAACTGGCCCCACAAAATAGACCTTTTTGAGCCAAGTCCTAGACAGTCCCTTCCAGTGAAACTTCTTCCTAATGGGGCTCCCTTCCTCCCCAGGCCCCCAGCACTGCCTGCTCTGTCTGGGGGCAGCAATGGGGCCTCAGTCATCAGGGGCACAGCCCTTGAGGCAGGTCTCTTGAACCATCCTCCTGCATTTAACCACACGCACACTCGGCTGCTGCTCTCTCAGGAGCCACCTGAGTGACCAGACCCCTCAGCCAGCAGGTGCCTGCTCAGCCCCAGCCCTGGTGCTGCTGTGTCCAAGGCATCAGGACTCCACCAGGCCTCAGCTCTCGGAGAGCCAGAGGGGGGCTGGAGCTGGTGACAAGTCTGAAATGCCCCTGTGCCACCACCCCAGCACACCCCCCGCTCAGTGACAGGTACCAGTCCCTCCCCCCATTCCCCTAACCTCACTGTGCCCTCCCCTGTGACATTTATAGCATATTTTCTAAGCAGAATACCTTGAGCAGCAAGCAGCACGTTTGGAAATAGCAGCACGGCTCAGGGGGTCATGTGAGCCTGACTGGCTCCAGAGCATGTCCCTGCATCCCCAGCCAGCTGGCCTGGTGGCCACACGCTCCCAGAACCAAGCCACAGCTCCCTCATCCCGAACAGCATGAGCCCATGGACTAGACAGGGCAGGAGCAAGGTTTTTTCCCCCCTTTATTATGCAGAGAAAGCTGACACACACCCCATTGTGCCAGAGCCCCTCAAGAACCACCCTACACCTCTGATCCCCCTTAGCCCCCCATCAAATATTCTAAACCCTGATAAAGACACAGAAGCAGAATAGTATTAAAATCTCAACTTTATTTGGCCATCAAATCCAGTACCAATGTTATTGTTGCAGAATGCTAAGAACCAGGCTGATGCAGCTCAGGCCTTTCAGGCACTCATTCCCCCAGTCACATTCCAAAACCCCCAGTAATTGCCAATGTCCTGTTTGATCTGTTGATCAGGCCCACCCCCCACCACCCACCTGCCAGGTCAACCCACCCAAAATATTTCAGGGAAAGGGATGGCAAGCCTCGCCTTTGATCAAAGGGAGGGTGACACAGCTGGTGAGCCAGTGGCCACCTCCACCCTCAGAGCCTGCCACAGCCAGTGCACACAGTATTCCACCCTTCCAGGTGTTTGGAATAGTCACCTCCAAGTGTCTTAAAGCAGAGAGGGAAGGAAACATCTGGCCAGCATGGAGAGAAGCACCTTCACATACACCTTTCCCCAGGAAGCCACCAGGCCTCTGCCACTACATAAACTGAAGGCCAACCCCAGGGAAGAGCAGCTGAGGCCATGAAGGGCCCTGCCAGGTGCAGATATCAATTATGAGCTTTAGTTCTAAAAGAAAGAAAGAAAATAAACAAACAAAAAAAAAGCTTTCTTAGAAGGTATTAGTGGCAAGGCTCCAAACTGTGAGGCCACTGAGCTCCTGGTAACACCTTACAACTCCTGCTGCCCAGAAGAACAGAATACTCCAGACAAAAGCTGTGTACAAAGAAGTACATCACAAAAAACGAGCCCAGCTGGCTGGGCTGGCTCCCTGGGGACAGCTCCCTTCTCAAAAACCAAAAGAAAGAAAAGGTAAGTCAAGTGTATGGACAAGTGAGGGCAAAGTGTTACTTTAAAAGCCAATCCCTGGATTTCCAGTCATTAACCTTCTGCTTTAAATCTTAATGGGTTTCTGACTCACTGGGCTGCATCACAGCAGCCAATTTAGTGTCTGATTTTTTGGGTGACGTGGATCAGTCTTCTCTTTACAATTCATCCTTCTGGAGTTTCTGGTCATCCTCATCACCTTCCTCCAGGTCTGTCTCTTCATCTGTCTCCAGGTCCTCCAGATCCTGTGGAGGTTACAGATAGCTCCTGGATTCTGGCACAAGGCTGATCCAGAACCAAGCACAGAGCAGCAGCTCTGGTGTGGTCACTGCTCTCTGCTGCCGTGTTCACAAACATCCAGAGACATATTTGGGACCCCTGGGAGCTGCACCTGCAACAGCCTCCACCCCAGCAGGGGAGGAGCTTCTAACTGGGGACACAGGTACACAGCATGATCCCACAGCCCAGCTCCAGGTGCTGAGCAGGAGTTCCCCTCAGCGCCCCAGTAATGCTCCACACCCACTGGGTGCTCTCTGGAGGAGTCCATTGCAGGCCCAGAGCCAGCCAAGGCTGCTCCTGAACAGGTCACACTGATTTAATTGTCACCAGCCACAGTCAACCCAGGATGGCACCTGGGGCTGAGGATTCAGGCACAGCACCAGCTCTGACCCATCCTCAGTGTTCCCAACACCCAGAGCACTCCATTTCCATTACTCACATCATCAGCTGCCGCCCCATCCTGCCCTCCACTCTCCAGGAACTTTTTGAAGCCTTCCAATGTCCTCTCCCCGTTATAGTCAATCACCTACAAAGGGAAAACACAAGGATACTGGCTATGGGCACCACAGACCCTCGCCCCTGTAGAGGAGAATTCTCTTTCTGAGCAACAGTCAACATGCCAAGCAAAAGGGAATTTAAAAATTCACCTTCACCCATATGAGACGAAGGAAAACAGCTCAGCCACTAGACTTCAGAGATCACTGCGAGGAAAGAATAGCCTGCAGATGAGCACACTGTACCCTGGGCTCCCTCTTCTCCCCATCCCCACTTCCCACCCTCCCCAAACTTGCCTACAGCCCAGCCCCCCACAAAGGGTCTCTCTCGGGTGTCCTGAAGACTTTTGTGTGTTGTATCCCAAGAGAATGCAGAGCCCTCCCAAAGAGACCTCATCCAAAATCACAACTGGAGCATCCCCAGGTTCCCTGGCCACGCCACCACACCAGCCCAGAGCCCACTTACATTTCTGCCAGGGCCTGCAGGGAAGAACTTGAGTGTGGGGAAGCTGTGGATTTTCACTGCCTCCACTTCATTAGCTGTAGAGTCCATCTTGGCAATGACAATGTTCTCGTGGTCCCTGTAGGTCTCTCCCAGCTTGTCCCAGATGGGAGCCAGCTGCTTGCAGTGACCACACCATGGGGCATCTGTTAATTACAGAGACAGAGCTGCACCAGTGACCTAACGAGGCTCCAACCCTCCCCAGCCAGACAGCTCACAGACACCTCTGCAACCTTTGGGGCCCAGACTCTGCAAAAGGCTCTCTCCCTAATCCCAGTCATGCAGTGTTTTGGCACACCCCTTTCACACCAGTTACTTGCAATCAGCTGTAGGAAGATACTCACAGAACTCTACAAAGACATTCTTGTTCTCATCAAAAGCAACTTCTTCAAAGTTCTTCCCAACCAGAACTTTGACAGGATGCTTATCCCAGTCTTCAGGAAGGTCCTGACTCATCAGGTGGGGCTGGAATAAGAAGTGAAATCCTGAGCTATTGTTGGCTGCTTGGACTGAACACGTGACCCCATATTCCAGAAAACCCAGGTTTAACCACTCCCCAGAGCCTCAGGCACAGCCTGTGAGCAACCAGAGGAATGGGTCACTTCCTCTTCTCCCACAGGAAAGTCTCCTTCCCACCCTGACCCAGTGGGAATTGCAGCTGCTGTTGTAGCTCTGCAGGAAGGAGCCGTTCCCAAGGGACTGGTCTCTGCTGCACCCCCACAGCCCTGCAGCTGACAGGAGCTGGCAGCTCCTCACACTGTGCACACAGCTCACACCTTCCACAGGCTGTTGGCAGCAGCAGGACAAACAGCACAGTCCCCACAGGCAGGTGCCAGTCCCTGGCTGGCTCTCCATGCCCCAGCAGCTCTGCCTTCCACTCCTCAGCACAAACCCCACGGGATGTCCCACACAGGAGACAGGGGAGTTCCTCACACTGACTCACAGGGAGCACCTGTGTTCCCTCTCTGCCAGCCTGCTCAGCACCAGCACTGTCTACCCACACACCTTGATCTTGCCCTCCAGGAACTTGTTACAGAACTCCTTGATCTTGTCTGCTGTGAGCTCATCAGACTCAGGTTTGTATTTGGTCATCTCCTCCTCCAGGGTGATCAGACGCACAGCTGGGCACTCCTCCTTCTTGAGGCCAAAGAACTCCAGGATTCTCTGGTTGTCACTGTGGTCACTGTCGATGAAGATGAACAGGATCTTGGGAGGAAAAAGCAACAGGCAGGAGTTGAACACGAGTGCCTCATGGCTACCAACACTTCACATACCCCATCACAAGTGTAGCTGAGTTTCCTCCCCTGTCCCAGCAGGGAGAGGTGGATGCAGGTCCTCCCGCATTGCTGCTGCCCACACACCCAGTGCTGCACTCCCCTGCAGGAGGGGTCTCAACTCAGGACCCAGGAAATCCACCTCACCTTCCCTTTGAAGTCCCCAGCTGCACTCTTGAAGTTGTCCAGCTTCCCTTGATAGTCGGGGACACTTTTTGGCAGGAACAGCAGAATGTGAGTCTTGATCTCCCCTCCAAAGATTTTAGGAGCAGTCTGAGGAGCAGAAAACAAACTTTAGAAAAAGAGGCAAATCAGTGTCCAGACCAGTTGGACTCTGCTGTTCTGAGGGACTCACAGGAGCCTCCAACACACCAGGACTGCTCTGCACAGCAAGGTCACATCTCCTCTACCCTGTGTCCCTCCTACTCCTCCACACCCTCAAACAAGTGGGTACAATAAAACATGGGGCCTACAATTGGAGCTTTGTTACGCTCTTTATCAGCCACAGGAAGGGCCTCACCAGATGTCTAACAACTCACCTGCTCCGTGAACTCTATGACCAGAGGCAATGAATTGGACTTGATGAAGTTCAGCAGATTATCTTTTGTGAGATCCCCTTCAAAGTTGTTCCGGCCTTCATCGAACTGCAAAGAAGACATTCCTCATTAGAGCACTTCCCACACAGATCTCTCAAAGCCTTCATGTCAGTCACTGCCCCAAGGGACACCAGAGGCTCTTTCAGGGCAGATTTCCATCTCAACAAGGTCACTACACCACATAACGTCTGGATTAAGGTGTCCACCTTCCTAGTAAGCAAAACCTCAAATCACCCCCCAGCAGGAGAAGGCACCACCATGAAACCATCCCTGGGGCAGAGCACCAAGGAGGACCCTGAGCAGCTGCCCCAGCCCTGCAGCACAGGAACCAGCAGTGCCAGAGCAGACACTGCACCCAGGCAGTGCTGGGGACCTCTGACAGCAACCAGTGACTTCCTCCAGCCTGGTGTGAGAGACAACAGCCCCTGCTGCACATCACACCAGGGGTGCCAGGTCCTGTTCTGTACAGGGCCATCACTCATGTCCCTGGCCAGGGTTCCCAGAAGCCCCTGTCAGGCCGGAACAGGAACAGCTGTAGAGGCCCATCAAGGTTAGAGAGGGGATGTGCAGGGGGGCACGGGCAGGGCCGTGCTCACACTGCTGGCAGCAGCAGGAGAGTGGACTCAGATAACCTCCTGTTAATGGAGCCACACCAGCCTGAGGAAAACATTTAGCATTGGAAAATAACTTTGCAAACACTTTGAGGAGCATTGCAGGTCACCTCAATGCCTCCAGGACAGCTGTGTGACGGCCTGTGCAAGTCTGGACAACTCACATGGAGTAAGAGGAGAAAAACAAGCCAAACCTTCCCCATTTAAACCCAACTAACTGCAGTGAGCTGAGCTAAAGCCCAGAAACAGAACAGTTGACACAGTAAGCCATCAGGTTTCTTCTGCCTCAGTGTGGTTACTGTGGATTGGACACATCCAAGAGCTCCCACAGCCCTGCCACGACACCAGGACAGGAAGGAACCCCCACCACAGGCTGGACACACAGATCTTGGCTGCTCCATCCACAGAGTCGAGCAGTCCTGTCCCATCCCAGCCTGGCACAGCACATTCAGTCACTCCTGCTCCCAACACGCTGCCAGGCCCAGAGCTCTGCCCAGAGTGGGGCACAGAAAGATGACACACAAAGCCACTCACAGGTACCAAGCAAGCCAAGAACACTGCTCCCTTCCCCTCAGGCTTGCCAGTGCAGCCTGACCTTGTCAGCCAGGTGATTTGACCTACACCCTCAGCCACGCTGACCCGAGAGGACTCTTCACCCACTGTTTTATTTCTCTTGACAACATTGTAGTGATTTTTGGGGTGCAGGAATCTTGCAGACTTAAATTCTATTCCAGCTGAACAAAGAAGGAAACTCTTGAGCCTGTGTTAGGTCAGGCTGGGCAGAGCAATGACTGATGAGATTACAGGTTTAATGCATCTGAACCCAAAGCAGCTTTGTCCTGCCCCACAGCACCCATGGGTGCAGAACCACCAAGCCTAAGGACCCTCCCATTGTCTGCTCAAACCTGGGATTTCATCCCAGTGACTGGGCTCTTCATGCCTTCATGAACACATTTATTTGTGATTCTGGAGGTAGCCAGCACCCCTCTACACAATTCACTGCCCCAGCCCAGTCTGCTGGAACTGCAGATCCCCTCAGGAGCTTCTCTGGAATCCCTGCACTGCAGAACCCACAGCAGGGACCAACAGTGGGCACTGAAAAGCAGCTCTGCTAAACCACAATCCAACAGCCCCAGGGCAGCCAGAGGACTCAGCTGCCCTTCTCTCCAGCCTGTCCAAGTCCCTGGGGGCACAGGGGTCTCCCCAGGTACAGACACAAGTGCTCTAAAGACTGTGTGACTACTATTGCAACACAGAGAGCCAAGGAACAGCCAAGTGAGTGAAGAACAGCCTGGACCCAAAGCCCAGCAGCTCTGGGAGGGCAGCACAGAGCTGGGAGATGGACAAGGCTGCACTCTTCAGGTACCTGGGACTCCCCCCCTCTGAAAGGGCCACGGGCTTTGTCCAGGGCTGCCCTCATCTGAGCCTGACCAATTAGAGAGAAGCGAAGAGGCAGCAGACCCCAGTGTGGTGCTCAGAATCAGCACCAGGCCAGTACCTTCTTGAAGAGGACAACACCATCCTTGCTGAGCTGGTACTTAGAGAAAACATCAGCACTGGAGGAAATCCCAAAAGGAATATCATCCACAGCTTCTGCTGCCGACAGGAACTCCTTTGCAGCCTCTGATTCCAGATCCTGGGGAGTAAAGAAAGGTGTTTCACACAGGACACATCCCCTGAACCATTCCCATCCCAAATCCTGGGGAGTTAAAGGAAGGTGTCTCACACAGGACACATCTCCTGAACCATTCCCATCCCAGGCTCAGCCCAGAGAACCAGAAGATCGGGTAAGGCAGCACAGCAAGTGTTGCACAAGGCACAGGCCCTTCCCCTGACACACACCAGAGTGTCTCCAAGGGAAGCACAAACTGTACCTTGAAGAATCCAATCACCACCACGTCACTGGAGTCCACCAGGTCTGCTGCAGTCGCCGTGTCCGTCAGGGTGGCGGCGGCCGGGCCCGTGCGTTTCTTCAGCCAGCTGACAATGTCCTCTGCCTCCCTGCCAGCTGCACCGGGACACAACAACTCCTCACTTTCCTGCTCCCCATTGAGCACAAAACCCTCCCTTCCAGCAGCTGGTCGGGAGGTCAGCAGAACTGAGATACCATTTGCGCAACTCCTTCGCTTTCACTGCTCGTGCAATTAAGCTAATCCCTAATTGATAAGTCAAGGTACAAGGGGCTGCCAGGAGTTCATTCTTTTCTCACCTCCAGCCCAAGTCCTTAAACTTTGACCAGCAATACAGCTCTTCTCCACGACCTCAGTGTTACTCATGTCAACACATCACCTTTGCCTTGGCAGGTGGCTGGATTTTACCCTCAGTGTCCAGTGCCACGGCCTGACTTTGTCACGGCCTTCCCGGCAGTTCTCTCACCCTCTGTCACTGTCCCCTGTCCCAAACAGCCTAAACACGTCTGCAGCTCTGGGAAACCAACCCAGCCCAGGCCACTTTCCCTTCCCATGCAAAACCAGCCCCCTCTACTGTAACCCCCGTCCCGGATCTCCCCGGGCTCAGGCCCCCGTTACAGGTTGGCCCGGTTCCCCCGGGGCCGCCGTCACAGCGGACCTTGGCCGCCCCCAGCGCGGGGACCCGGTGCCACGTCGCTGCCCCCTGCCCCCTCACCCGTGTACTCCTTGGGCGCGGCCTTGTCGCCGTTCCTGAAGAACTTGATGGTGGGGTACCCGCGCACGCCGAACTGCTGCGCCAGCTCCGACTCCTCGGTGGCGTCCACCTTGGCCAGGCGGATCTCCGAGCCCTCCGCCTTCAGCTTCGCCGCCGCCTTCGCGTACTCGGGCGCCAGGGCTTTGCAGTGCCCGCACCACGGGGCGTCTGCGGGACGGGCCGTCAGCGACACACCGGGACCGGGACCCCCTTCCCTCCCCTCCCCTCCCGTCCCCTCCCCGCCACCGGCCCCGGGCGGGACTGCAGAACGGGCCC
>WEKX01007268.1:65449-76597 GCA_013390025.1 Pitta sordida
CGGCTCCTGTCCGTGCTGGAGCGGGGACGGGCCCGCCCGGGAGCTGCGGCCGGTGCGGAACCGGAGGCCTGTAACGGCCCCGGGGACGGCCCAGCGCGGGCTCGGGAAGGCAAAGCTGCGCTGGGCACACGGCGAGGGCTCGGCCAGGCAGGCACAGACACGTCGGGCTGCCAGGGAGGGAATCACCGGCACTAATCCTGCCCGGCCCGGGAGCCCGTGGGAGCCTCGGCTCATCCCCCGCCAGGGACTGTGCTGAGGGGAATCACAGAGTGAACTGGGAGCATCCAGTCCAGCCTGTTCCCTGTCACTCAGAGCCCCATCGAGCCCTTAAACACCTCCAGGGACGGTGATCCCACCCCCCCCCCCCGGCACGGGGCACTCCTTCAGTGAAGAAGTGTTCCCTGATATCCTGAAACCTCCCGACAGAGCTGGAGACTGTGTCCTCGTGTTCTGAATCCAGAGAAAAGACCGGTCCCTGCCTGACCACAGCCCCCTGTCCGGTGTTACACAGTGAGCGGCACATCCCAACTCCCAGCAGCTTCCAGCAGGTTCCTGGGGCTGGAGGCGGGGAGATGGCACCAGGTCACAGGGCAGGGCTGGGGCACTGCTGCCCTCCAACACCCTGGGCACACGGGACAGGGCTCTGGTGTTCTGTGACTCCCTCCACACAGCCCTGCCTGGGACGGCAGCACGGCCCCAGTGGCCCCAGTGACCGTGGCACCAGCGATCCAGCAGCAGCCCTGACACCCCGGGTGTGGAAACCCTTGCCAAAGCGGCGAGGTTGCATCAGCCAGACCCACAGAGCGGCTGTTGGGGCCAGCACAGGGAGCCTTTGTTGGTGCTATTGCCACATCTGGGCTCCAACTGACACACTGGGGGCAAACGGAGCCTGAGCCCTTCTCTGCTCCAGCCCCGGGGAGCAGCAGCAGCAGCAGGTGCCTGCTGGGGTGGGCACTGGCTCCTGCCTCCAGCCCTTGCCCCTTCCTCAGTCCCATCATTTCCTTCAGCTGCTTTCCAGGGCCCAAGGCCTGTGCTGTGAGCTCTGGAGTCCTCTGCATATTGTCAGTTACCACTGTGAGACTTCAGCCAGGAGCAGGGCAAATCCCTGCAGCCTCTCACTCACAGTGGATTCTGTGGAGATTTTCACAGCTAATCCTTATCCTGAACATAAACATGCCACAGGCTCTGTAAACATCCGCAGGGTTTTATCTCGCCAAGTCTCCCTCTGATCACCTCCCTCATTCCTGTGACTGCACAGGAATTTCCCTTGCCCTGGTGTGTGCAGCTGGGGCAGGACACAGAGCTGCCAAGAGACCCCTCACACTGCAAACAGTGCAGAGCGGGGCAGACAGCAAGGGACAGACCCTGCACACACCGAGCTGCCACCCAGCCTCTCCTCCTCTGGATCTGTCATTCCAGCAGCCCAGGGCTCCACCTCCTGCACCGCCAGGTGTTTGCAGAAATCTCACCTGGCCACTCTCCTGCCAAGGACCCAGCACGGACAGCGCACAGTCAGTTCAAAGATTTTATTTAACTGTCATAAAAGGAGAAGCAGACGATGATTCCAAACCTGTTAACCCGGGTCTAGGACTCACAGACAATACGCACCAAATCAAAATAACAAAAACCTCTCTAGGGGCAGGACCAGGGGAGTTAAGAGGCAGAGAAGACGCAGCTACGAGAAAGCCACATGGACTTGGTCCCAGTTCTAATACGACCTCAAGGTGGTGGATCCGAATGGGAAGGCTGTGGAGCTGGCGTGCGCCTGCCCAGCCCCAAGGGCAGCCCAGGGTGGAGGCCACGGGGGGCTGAGTGTCAAGGCAAGAACTCCTGACGGGCCAGGCACAGATTCTGAAGGCAGAACAGATACATAAGGCATTAACCGCTTTGGAACACTTGTCCATCGCATCAGGAGCAGCTGCAGAGACAGATCCCTCCGTCCTCAGCCCAACACAGCCAAGAGGGCGGGGGCTGTCCCGGAATTTCAGTGCTTTGCAGCTCCCTGGGCTGCAATGAGAAGTGTGAGGTGATGGCAACACTGGTGACCCCCCCACTCTGCTGCCCTGCAGCCCCCTCTGTGCCACGGGGGGCACCCAGAGAGCTCAGGGTGCTGGGAGGGGTGGCCAGGCGTCACCCAGGATGTCACGGCCCCTCCCTTCTGGAGATATCTCATCTCGGGTGAGGAACAGACCAGCAGCAAAGCGGGAAGTTGTGAATCTTTCCTAATAACCCATGAGGGGCATGACCAAGCTGAGCCCATGCCAACGGACGGGGAGGGCAGGTGGCATTTAAAAAGTGTAACTGGGGCAGGGCCCCCTCCCTAGAGGACACATGTTACACATTTAAGGCATCATGGTTACAGGGAACATCCACAAATGAAGCTGCCAGTGCTTCCAGGACACTGACAGGGCAGAAGGGGCAGGCAGACACAACTTGAGCCAATGAACTGATTCAACAGCTGCCTGGCACCAGAATTCTTCAGCTACTCGGAGGCAGTAGCTACCCTGAGCTGTGCACAGGAAAGCCAAGCACGGGATCCTAAGAGGAGCCCCTCCCTCCCGGAGAAAGCAAGGAGGGAAGCAGGAAAGGGCCTGGCACGGGAGCAGGAGCTCCCCTTGGCGCTGGGGCAGCCCCAGGTCGGGCAGCTGGAGATCATGAGCACGGTTTGGTCAATGCACTTGGCCATTCTCTGGGGAGGGGGCACATACAAAACTGAGCTCTCTGGTCAAATGATAATGGGGGCGACAGGTAAGAGGGTTCCAATGTCAGCACTTTGGTACAGGGGGGGAATTCTACGGTAGCCACTGTCTGATTCAGGCTTTGTGGGGTTTGGCCTCGGGAAGGGCTAGTCCTTCCACTCCTTCTTGATGGTCAGGTTCCATTCCCAGGACAGGTGGTCAGTCTTATCATCATCTGTGAACTTGGATTTGATGTTGTAGCTGCCCCGGGCCAACATGCCCTTCGGGGCTTCCTCCATGGGGGTCAGGAACTCGTACTCCTCTGCCCGGGGGCCGTAGCTCCCAACCATGTACTCGGTCTTGTCAACTAGAAGGAGAAGAAGAGGCTTAACGAGGCTGTTCAGGAGCCTCCCCTGCCTCTGGGGCAAGGCTGAAGCAAACACAATGTCTGTTCCTGCCACAACCACCCACAGGACAGTTGTGAGAACACGACCATCGCCCACGTTCAGCCCCTCCTGGGGGAAGCCACCCTGCAGGGCTGTCAGCTGTGACCTGCTGGGGGGGGTGACATGTCGTGCAGCTGGGACCATGGGCTGCCACAGGGGCAGAGGCAGAGCTCCACAGACTGTCCCCACAGCAGTGGGACAGGCAGAACCCCTCACTCCCACTGGGCAGCACCGAGTCACACAGTCACTTACTCTTCACACCTTTCCGGAATGTGTGCTGGAGGTACTTCAGTCCTGACACAATCTCCCTGTTCACCTGCAGAGAGAGGAACAGGGGCTGTGCAGGATGTTCCCCCCCACCCACAGCACCAGCCCCCCTGCCTGGGCTGGGATCACAGCAGTTTCCAGGTGGGAATCCTTACCCTAAAGGAGATTTTTATCCGGTACTCCACGCCCTCCTTCAGCACAAATGCCTGCTTCTTGTAACTCTCCAGGTCACCTGTGAAGAAGAGAGAGAGGGTTGCTCAGAGCCCCTCTGTGCTGGAGGAACCTGCCTGCCCTATCCAGCCCCTCACCAAGCACCCAGGTGCTGCAGCACCACTGCCAGGCTCCAGGTACAGACCCCACTGGGGCCCAGGCACCTCACTCAGCCTCCAGCACCCACATTTCTGACATGGGAGCACCTGCCCACCCTGCCAGCAGTGCTCCTGGCAGCTCTGTGCAGGAGCAGGGCAGGAATTCCCTCCCAGCTCACCTCTCAGATCCAGCTCCAGGGGGCCTGGGGCAGTACCACAGACCAAGGTCAGTTTGGTCACCACCACATTCGGAGCATTGGGATCTAGAGACAAGTGAAAAGGCTGTTAAACACCTGTCCTGACACTGGCCAACACGGCTCCTCTCCCTTTCAGGGCACTTCTTTAAAGATCCAAGAAAACCAGTGAGAAAGAATTCCCATTCAGGGCTCCAGCTGTGCCAGGTCCAGCCCTCAGCTGCCCCTTGAAGGCACTGCCACCCCCCACCCATCAGTCCCCCCCTCCAGAGCCCTGTGCCACAGGCCAACAAGGGGTCCAGGCTGTGCTCCTGCCCACACACAGAGCTGTCAGAACAGTTCCTGGGTGGAGGGGACCTCACCTGCACTGACGGTGACAGCCCCCAGCAGCGCCTCCTTGTACTTCCGCAGGCTCTCATCGTCCTTGTCCAGCTCCTGGATCTCCTGGATGCTCTTCTGGGCAGGTGGTTTGTAGTTGACAGAGTGCTCATCCTCCTCGTTCTCAGCTGCAATCTGGGCCAGCTGCTCTGCTGTTGGCTCCTGCTCCGCCATCCTCTCACACAACCCAACTGAGGGGGAGCAGAGGTGTCACTGCCCTGGGGACCCCAGAGCTGCCCACGGTGACTGCACAGGAGCACCTCACGCTGTCCCCAGGAGGACACAGCCCCCCCCAGTCTCTGCAGAACCCTCCTGGGGTCAGATCTTGCCTTCAGCCCACAGAAACCCAGGCAAGAGGGAGGAAAAATTCAACCTTCGTGCTTCCCCTGTAAGCTGGAATAGGTGAATACCCCAAAGCCACAGGGAAAACACTCCCCTCCACAAGATCAAACAGGTGAGGTTTTCACTTGGAATAAACCCAAGCCCAGAATAAACCCAATTATGCTCTCCACAACACAAGATTCCAGCTAAGAATAGGCCTCTGTCTCACCACCAGCATGAATGCCAGGAGCCTCTGCTGGGACCTGGTGCTTATGGTTTGTAACTCAGTCAAGTCAGTGCCCTGTGCCAGGTGCCTCAGCAGTGACATGAGGCACGTGCTCGACCCTGTCCAAGCACCTGTGGCACACACGACCAGGAAAACAAGGGGCAGAGCCTGCCTCTGGGGATGCCAACAGCCCCTTAACACCCTCAGGAATTCCTGGTGTTCCACAGGAACACTGCCTGAGGGCAAAGACTCAGAACACTCTGGCAGAGCTTTAGAAAGGCACTGGGGGCCAGTGGGACACCACGGGGCTCTGGCCACAAGTGTCTGTGCCAGGAGCTTCCCCGGCTGCAGCTGCTGGCACCACCCCTGCACACAACACCAACAGGGCATCCTCCAGCATCCTCACACTGAATGCTGTGACAATTTGTCTTCAAAACGACACTTGATCTCATGTCCCGTATGAACAACTGACGAGATTTTATCCCTGGTGCCACCAGCCTTCGGGACTCCCAGAACTGCTGAGCAAAGGTCACTCACACACCCTGCACTGCTCCGTCCCCTCCCTGTGTCCCGCCCGACCCTTCAGCTCCCCTCTGTGCCAGGTTCCATCTCCCAGGCCCAACACGTGGTTGTAACTCTCACACCTTGCTCCGGGGACACTTGCAGCTCCCAGAAAGCAGCTGGGAAGGACTTTCAGCTTTACAGACCCCAAGTCCTGAGTCCCAGACTCCTGGTGACTCCCAGACTCTGTGGGGACACACGAGCCACACACCTGTCAGAAGACCCAGCAGCATCCACCCAGTGGCACTGGGCACCCTTTCACATGTGAGCACCTGCAGACACCCTCCACCTTCCCTCTTTCAGACCAAAGAGAGACAAAACCTCTCACAAATGGCCAGATCAGCCCAGCAGCAGCCATCAAGAGCCTCTGCTCCAGCACCTGAAGCTCACGGAGCCTGTACTCCATGGACAGCAGCTCCAGCCTCAGCACAACTCCTGCAGCACAGCCAGCTCTGGGAGGCAGATCTGCTCCAGCCCAGAGCACAGCCCCGGTGCCCATCTCCAGCTGCTCACCTCCAGGATCCAGAATCCTCTCCCGGGCAGTGCAGCAGTGCCTGCATCGAGCTGCTGCTCCTCAATACCTGACCCCCCATGGAATACATGGGATGGCAATTTCCTCCCACACATCACCTGCTCCATTTCCACCAGCCCCGTGAAGGGACCCCTCCCACAAGCTGATGTTGAGCAATAACCATGAAAAAAGCAAAACCAATCAAAACCCCAAACACCCAGCCCTTTGGTCATGTTCCTGTGCTGCAGAGCTAAAGAATCACGGCTCACTCTGACCCTCCCAGGACCTCCAAGTCAACAGGGACCACAAGATCCTGCAGACCCTCGGGATCCCAGGATCCTGCAGACCCTCGGGATCCCAGGATCCTGCAGAGGCAGCAGGAGGCCAAATCTTTTCTCACGTGGGAATTCACACTCTGCCTTCACTGCTCCAGCATTTCCTCCTGTATTCTCAGCGTGTGTCGTGCAGGAGCCCCACCTCCTGCCAGGAATATCCCCGTTGTGTCCGGACCCCGGCGTTACTCAGAGTCTCCTCGGATGAGCTCATGGGATCCCAGTGTCCACCGGGCCCGGGCGCAGCTGTGGACACGGAGCAGCGCCAATTCCAGCCGTCCCCACCCTTCCTCCTTCCCCCGCGGCGCAGGGAAAGCCTGCACAGCCTCCGGCTGGAATGTGCCACACTGACAGCCCTGTCCCCGTCCCCTCTGCAGGACAGGGATCCAGAACGGCCCGACCCAGCCTGGCCGCTCCACAGCTCGGACGGGTCCCAGGGGGACAGCACACACACGGGAGGGACAGAAGCGTCACTGACACCTCCCGAGGCTCTCGGGAATTGGGGCAGAATTCGGGCACCTGCACCAGCACCGCAGGGACCCGATCCCCAGCCCTGAACCACGGCCCCGGGCGGGCGATCTCAGGGCGCACAGGGACACAGCGCTGCCCCCGGGGACTCCCAGGCGTGGGGAATTTGGCTTTCGTTTTGCTCCGCCATAACCCCGACCTGCAGCTCCCCTGCACGGGGCAGCGGCGCAGAGCCAGACCGACACCGCGGCCCTGAGCACCGGCAAAGCCTCGGGCAGTGCCGCCCCCGGGATGCAAACCGGCTCCGTGGGCACCGACCGTGTGCGCGGCACCGGGACCCGCACCCACGGAACGGCGCTCGGACACTCCGGGGGCCGCTCGGACACCCCGGGACTGCTCGGACACCCCGGGGGCCGCTCGGACACCCCGGGGGCCGCTCGGACACCCCGGGGGCTGCTCGGACACCCCGGGACTGCTCGGACACCCCGCGGGCTCCTCTCACCGCGACAAACGGCGGCCACGGACCCGCTGCTGCCGGGCACGAGCCGCCGCTCTCGGGGTGCGGGGATGGGCTGGAGGAACCCCCCGGGCTGGAGGAACCCCCCGGGCTGGAGGGACCCCCCGGGCTGGGGGGACCCCCCGGGCTGGAGGAACCCCCCGGGCTGGAGGAACCCCCCGGGCTGGAGGGACCCCCCNCCCAGGCCCCGCGCGCCCCCGCACTTCCGGGACACGCCCGGCACTTCCCGTTACTCGCGGCCGCGCCGCCGCCGAACTTCCGGCCGCGGACAGAGCGCGGATTGGCCCGGGAGCGCGCCCGGGGGGCGGGAACGGGACAGAGCGGGACCGGGAACGGGAACGGGACAGAAAACAGCACCGGGAACGGGACAGAGCGGGACAGGGAACAAGATAGAGCGGGAACGGCACCGGGAATGAGACAGAACGGGACCGGGAACGGGACAGAGAACAGCACCGGGAACGACACAGAGCGGGACAGGGAGGGGACCAGGGCCAGGAACGGGGTAGAGCGGGACCGGGACAGAGCAGGACAGGGCCCGGGAACAGCACGGGGAACGGGACAGAGTGGGCCAGGACCAGGAACGACAGCCGGAATAAGGCAGAGTGGGACAGGGATGGGACCGACACCGGGCGTGGAGCAGAGCGGGAACAGGACAGCACGGGACAGGGACAGGACCCACAGACGACACCAGGACTGGGGCAGGACAGGGCTGGGTACCCAGCATGGGAGGGTTGGGGGAGAGGCAGCAGCTACAGCTCTAGACACGGTTCTATTTTATTATGGCAAAGGTGAAAAAGCCACCTCGGCCCAACAGGCAACCAGAAAAATTTATCCCAAAAATAACTCGGTACAAAACAGGTCTGCTCAGAATTAAAAAAAACCTTTACAGGAGTTAAAACCTATCCCAGAACGTAAAAGTAAAACAAATCCCATCCTCGGTAGTAGTAGCCACAGCCGCAGCCCCTGCCGGGAGTGTGGAGCGAGATCGGAGTCCTTCCCTGTGCCCTGCGCCCTCTTTAGCTGGTGTCCATCTGCAGGGGAGAGAAGGAACCATCACCGTGTGCTGCAGAACCCCCTGCACCCAGCCCAGCCCCCAGGGGACAGGGACAGGCAGGGCTGAGCCCCCCAGCACAGCACTCCAGCCCACTGCACTGCCCAGGGCTGCCTCTGGAATCCTGCCTGTCCCTCCTCTTCCTCGTGTGGCTGATCCTGACCTGGTGCTGAGGTGCCCTCAGGGCCTCACCGCTGCTCCAGGGCACAGGTGGCTGCACCTGACCAGTGGCTCCCCACCCTGGGGCTCATTTCTGCCACCAGCGCTGAGTGGCAGCACCCCACTCAGCTTCCAAAGGGGATTTCCCTTTGTGCCTCCCCCCTCCTGCAGCCCATCAGTGCCGTGGGGTTTGTTCTGCAGCTCCCGCTCATCGTGGCTGTTCTGGGAGCAGAGCAGCTGCCACAGCTGCCCAGGAGCAGGGGCTGTTCCTCAGCCACCCATAACAGCAGGTGACAAACTGCTCTGGAGAGCAAAGCTGAGGCCTGGGACAAGGCACAGCTCAGGTTTCAGTCCAAGGGCCTGGGAAACACTTTCCTGCTGGCCCCAGGCTGCCAGTGCTGCTCAGATGCTGCCCCAGCAGCACTTACCCTGGCATTGTAAGCATCCAGCTGTGCATCTAGTTCTTCTGCAGAGAGCTGCTGTTTGGAAGTTCTTCCAGCTCCTCTGCCTCTTCCTCTGGTTCCACCGCGGGTCCCTCGCCTGTTGCCTCCACCTCCGAATCCCCCAGAGACCCCGCGGTTTCTGGTCATGCCACCTCTGTTTACACTGCCAGTTTCAAAAAGCGACTGTTTTAGTGAACTCCAAAAGGAGCTGCACTCCCAGCAGGGAGAGGCGTGGCAGCTCCCAACCCCAGTGCCCCCCCACCTCTGTGCTGGTCTCCGCTGCGTGTCGATCTGTGATGTCACCAGCTGGATGTTCATGGGGCGCCCTGGAGGGAGAGGAGAGCAGCCGTGAGCCCAGGCAGGGCACAGGGAGGGACAGGGACGTGCCTGCTGCTCTGCTCCAGCCCCAGGAACAGGCCATGGACACGAGCTCAGGGACTCACCGTCCAAGGGCACCCCGTTGTACTGCTTCATGGCCTTCAGGGCGTCTGCCTTCCTCTCAAAATGCACGTCCGCCGTCCCCAGGCTGCGACCCGACCTGTCGTAGTGCACAGCTGCCTTCTTCAAGGTCCCAAACTCTGCAAAGAGCTCCTGAGAGCAAGAGGGAGAGGAGCAGGGCTGTGGGTCAGTGCTGCAGACACCACAGACAGCCTGAGTAAAGCACCACCAGAGAGGGGAGCACAGCCCACCAGGAGGATTGCAGGGAGCTGACACAAAACCAAGCAGAAACCTGCGCTCATCCCCTGCAGAAACACTTTCACCCCCAGTGCAACAGACCCAACCTGTTTCTTTTCCCAAGGAAACTGTGGGTGTTTGCTGAGGCAACTACTGAAAAGACTCCAGACCCCAGACATCCCTCTCCCAGAGAACAAACCATGAGCTGACAGCAGCTGCATGGTGCTTCACTGGTGCCCCTGAGGAACATACCCCAGAAACTGAGACACTCAGAATCCCCTGCTGAGGTCTGTCCTGTGCAGCCACAAAGGCTGGAAGAGGCAGCAATACAGACACCAGTTTTGTTTCACAGGTACAGCATCTGGGAAGCCAACAAGGACATCTCCCCGTGGTGAGTTTCCACCACAGCACGACATCCCCAGGGCTGTCCCGCGGGGCCCCCGTGCAGCTGTTGCTGTGGCTGCCCGGCACTGCTCCCAGCAGGGGAACACCAAAGGACACCCAACAGATGCTTTCTGGACAGAGCAAGGCTGTGTCAGCCCTGCCCAGAGCCCAGAGCCAGCTGCTCCCCCTGCAGCAGACACGGGCAGTGTGTGAGCTGAGGCTCCTCCACGCCCAGAGCTCCCTCAGCGTCTCACACCACGGGCTGAGGAATTAGCACAGGAACAAAACCAATCCCACATCTGAGGCACCACTAAATTACGGGGCAGGGAGTAGGAAATAGAGTCAAAGGCACTGAGTCAGCTCTGCTGCTCAGCAAACCCGAGTGGGAGCTCCTCCAGGGGTGGGAAGGTGAGTCCCACAAAGCACAGAGGCCACGGGGGCTGTGCAGAGCTGCATCTCACACACCACAGCCTCACTGCACCGCACAGGAATCCATTAACCCCAGTCCGAACCCACACAAGGAGAAGAGGTGGAGAGCAGCTCAGGGACCAGAGGACAGGACAGAGTTCCCTTCCCATTTCCCAGGCTGGCGTGTGGAGGGACAGGAATGAATGAATGAATGAATGAATGAACGAATGAATGAATGATGAGGGAAGTCTGACAGGAGCGTTTGGTCAGAGCCACACTCCTCATCGTGCCCAGCCCAGGGGACACAGCTGGCACTCAGCTCCTGCACAGCTCCCAGCTCAGCCCCTGGGGCACCAAGCACTGAGGCTCTGAGGGCTCTGACAGGGGCACAGGCAGCAGAAGAGGAGGGTGCAGGATGGGACCCCCTGGCACAAGCACGGGGGAGCCGCTCCCCTCACCAGTAACTGCCCAGTGACACCAGCGGGGGCAGCTGCAGGAACCCCTCAGCACCCAACAGAACACGACCTGACAGAGCCCAGGGGGCCGGCAGGATTGCTGGAGCTGAGCTCACAGTGACCTCACAGCTCCAGCCGAGACTCAGCACCGTCCCACCGTGTCCCGGGGCTCGGTCACCTACAGAGCTCCGCCAAACCCCCTATTCCAGCCCCCCCGGGGCCACCGGGACCGCGGCACGATCCGGGGCTCTCCCGGGCCCCTCCGCCCCGGCCCAATGACCGAGCCCCACCTGGATATCCGCGTCCGACACGCCGAAGTCCAGGTTGGACACCAGCAGCTTCCCGCCGGTTTCCACGCCGGCGCCC
>WEKX01007268.1:76628-91654 GCA_013390025.1 Pitta sordida
GCTGTCAAACAGGTCGTGCTGCCACTTCTCCGGGAGCTGCTTCGGCTGCAACGAGAGCGGGGCTCAGTGACCGGCGCCGGGGCCCCGCAGCCCCTCGGCCGCGCCGGGACCGGACAAAGGGNGATGCGGGTCCGCGTGCGGAGCTGGCACGGCGTCGCGTCCTGGCTGTGGGTGGCGAACGACGAGAACTGCGGCATCTGCCGGATGGCCTTCAACGGCTGCTGCCCCGACTGTGAGTGCGACGCCGGCACCGGGCACGGAGCACCGCGCACCGGGCGGGGCTGACGCTGTGTCCGTGCCGCAGGTAAAGTGCCCGGCGACGACTGCCCGCTGGTGTGGGGGCAGTGCTCGCACTGCTTCCACATGCACTGCATCCTGAAGTGGCTGAACTCGCAGCAGGTGCAGCAGCACTGCCCCATGTGCCGCCAGGAGTGGAAGTTCCGCGAGTGACACCGGGGACTGTCCGGCTGCGGCTCCGCTCGGTAAGCGTCCTGCCGGCCCTCCCGTGCCCGGTCTGTGCTTCCCCTGCAGGCACCGGCACCGGGGGCTCCGTGCCCGCCGCGCCCCCGCCACCTGCGCCGTGTCTCCTGCAGGTGCTGTGCGTGCCGGATGCGGCCCCGGAGCTCTGCGGTGCGGAGCAGAGAGGACCCTGACCGGGAACCCCCGGCGGTGTGCGGGTGCCGGAGGCAGCACCGGGGGCTTTGGGGACACAATAAACGCGCTGGGGCTGTCCGTGTGTCTGTCCGTGCGGGGCGGGAGGGGCAGCCCGAGGCTTTGGGAGCTGCAGGGGACAGGGTGGGGACAGCAGGGACCGAGGGGCTGTGCTGGACAGCGAGTGACCGCAGGCACAGTGTCCCAGTGTCATTGCAGCCAGTGCTGGTGCTGAGCTCAGTGTCACTGCAGCCAGTCCCGGTGCTGAGCTCAGTGTCACTGCAGCCCGTCCTGGTGCTGAGCTCAGTGTCACTGCAGGCCCCTGGTGCTGAGCTCAGTGTCACTGCAGCCAGTGCTGGTGCTGAGCTCAGTGTCACTGCAGCCAGTGCTGGTGCTGAGCTCAGTGTCACTGCAGCCAGTGCTGGTGCTGAGCTCAGTGTCACTGCAGCCAGTGCTGGTGCTGAGCTCAGTGTCACTGCAGCCAGTGCTGGTGCTGAGCTCAGTGTCACTGCAGCCAGTGCTGGTGCTGAGCTCAGTGTCACTGCAGCCAGTGCTGGTGCTGAGCTCAGTGTCACTGCAGCCAGTGCTGGTGCTGAGCTCAGTGTCACTGCAGCCAGTGCTGGTGCTGAGCTCAGTGTCACTGCAGCCAGTGCTGGTGCTGAGCTCAGTGTCACTGCAGCCAGTGCTGGTGCTGAGCTCAGTGTCACTGCAGCCAGTGCTGGTGCTGAGCTCAGTGTCACTGCAGCCAGTGCTGGTGCTGAGCTCAGTGTCACTGCAGCCAGTGCTGGTGCTGAGCTCAGTGTCACTGCAGCCAGTGCTGGTGCTGAGCTCAGTGTCACTGCAGCCAGTGCTGGTGCTGAGCTCAGTGTCACTGCAGCCAGTGCTGGTGCTGAGCTCAGTGTCACTGCAGCCAGTGCTGGTGCTGAGCTCAGTGTCACTGCAGCCAGTGCTGGTGCTGAGCTCAGTGTCACTGCAGCCAGTGCTGGTGCTGAGCTCAGTGTCACTGCAGCCAGTGCTGGTGCTGAGCTCAGTGTCACTGCAGCCAGTGCCGGTGCTGAGCTCAGTGTCACTGCAGCCAGTGCTGGTGCTGAGCTCAGTGTCACTGCAGCCAGTGCCGGTGCTGAGCTCAGTGTCACTGCAGCCAGTGCTGGTGCTGAGCTCAGGGTCACTGCAGGCCCCTGGTGCTGAGCTCAGTGTCACTGCAGCCAGTCCCGGTGCTGAGCTCAGTGTCACTGCAGCCAGTCCTGGTGCTGAGCTCAGTGTCACTGCAGCCAGTCCCGGTGCTGAGCTCAGTGTCACTGCAGCTCATCCTGGTGCTGAGCTCAGTGTCATTGCAGCCAGTCCTGGTGCTGAGCTCCTGCCTGGAGCCCCCCTGTGCAGAACCCGGGGGGGACAAGGCTGGAGGGAACATTTATGACAATGGGCATCAAGGGGGGAGGGCAGGAACCAGGGCCTTGATGCCGGTGAGAGAATTCCACACATCAAAACAAAAACTGCACAACCAACAAACACAGAAAACAAAGAAAATCATAAATTTGGAATTCAGGCCCTTTCCCTGGGCGGGGGGTGCCCATCCCCAGCTCAGCAGAAGAGCCCAGGGGCACTTGGGCACACGTCAAAAGTTTCCACAGCTGGCAGAGCCCAGGAAGGGGTGACAGTTTGGAGTCAGAGCTGCTCGGGGGGGATGAGGTGCAGCTCAGGCGTGGTGGGGTCCCAGCACACAGACCCTGTCCCCTCCCTCTGCCCCAAAGAGACCAAAGCACAACTCTTCAACATTTTATTACTGATCAGCAACAAAAGTTTACAACAGAGAGGACACCAGACCTGGCCTCACAGGGCTGTCACTGCAGGGAGCTCATAACACTCAGCACAGCACCCTGGAATGTGAGAGGCAGAAGGGGCTCAGCCCAGCACCCATCCTGCTCAGGCCCTGCACCTCCCTGCACATCAGCCCTCAGAGAACACCCTGAAACTCCACTTGTCCAGGTCCCACCCCCAGGGCTCTGAGCGCAGCCCACACAAAGCTCCAGGCCTTGCTGTGGAGAAATGCCTGACAGAGGGTCCCTGCACCCCCTGCCCCCTCCAGCAGCTGCTGCCTGTCACCTGTCTCTGCAGCAGCATTGATCGAGCTCAGCCCACAGTCGCTCTGGGTCCGTGCAGGGTGGGAGCTGAGGAGAGGCAGCACTGACAGCCCCAGTCCCTAAGCAGAAGCTGCAGGAGCAACAGTGGTGCTGTGTTCCCTCCCCGTGCCTGAGGCCACTCACAGCACCTGTCAAACAGCCCCCAGCTCTGTCCCTCTGGGACACAGACCCTGGCCAGGAGAGCCTGGGAGCTCCACTTCCCTCCTGCTAAGAGACAGAGATGCCAGAAGGTAAAAGCACGTCAACATGTTAAAACATTAGTTATAATTAAAACCGATTTTTTCTTGTCAAATCTTCTCCTGGGAAAGGGGACGGGAGCTGATTAACGGAGATACAACTAGGCAGCAGGATCCCAGCTCATTATGTCTGCATAATTAGTGCAGGAGGAGCCAGGACAGCACATCCTCGGTGCCAGCAGCACTGCCCCCCTCCAGGGGTCCCTTCCCCAGGAGCTGTCACTCCCACGGGGGGTGAGGCTACTCGTGTGGCCCACGCAGCCACTCTGCAGCCTAGTGCTTCTCCTCCTCCAGCCTCCTCATGGCCTCCAGCACTGCCAGCTCCTTGGCTTCCTTCTTCTGGTTCCGGGCCTCAAACTCCAGCCTGCATCAATCACACAACTCCGTGAGACTCATCCCTCCCCAGCACCTGGGGCAGGAGAGCACTGCCCTCTCCTGCACTGCACCTCAGGAACACTCCTGGCCCCCCAGACCCTTCCACAGCCTCTCCCAGAGCCCCATGCCTGTTGTCATCACTCTGCAGCCCTGGGCTCCCACACTGGTCTCACACCACTTCAACTACTTATTTCTCCCTCTGTGGAAGAAACTGCTGTTGTGTTCTTGGGCTGTCCTGGGACGGATCATGTAGAGCTGTAACATCAAAATCTAATTTACCCCTGATCTGAGCCAAGGCCACTGAAGGTGGAGGGCTCAGGCCTAAAAGAGCAAAGCTCTGAAAGAAGTAACATCCTTTTCCCCAGGATATAGCAAAGAAATTCATCATTGATAAAGAAGAAAACCCAAGAAATATGCCATTCAACGCATTCTGACAGCAGAATTCAGCTGTTCCTTTCCCTGCACAGGCTGGTGCATCCACACTTACAGCCTGCCCAAGTTATGGAAGAGGAAGGACCAGTTCACTGACCCTGAGCCTTTAGAGAACCCTTTCTCTCCCATTAACCAACCCCCAGATACTCTGGACAGAGTAATATCTGACAAAACCAAGAGATGAAGAAATCCAACCTGTTCTTGATGATTCTTTGCACAATGAGGTCTGTGGTGAGATTGCTGCCACTGTCCACCAGCTGGAAAATGCCACGTCTCCTTGGCTCCTGTGAACAGACACAGCAGGAACCTGTGGGACCTGGACCTGCAGCCCAGCATGAGCCCTGTAGGATCCACAACACCTTCCCAGAGGCAAAGAAACACACCCATGGGAGCTTCCCAGGTCTGTGACAGAGCACAGAGCACAGCTTTTCTCATCCTGCCCCCAAGGCGTCAGAAACAGGCAGAGCAAAACAGTGCCTGGAAGAGTCAGGCTGTTGGGAATGATTCATGGACTCTGCTCCACACAGATGCCCTCCAGGGTGGGCAAAAACCAGCACCACCTGCCCAGGCAGCATCCTCTGCAATGCACCTTCTCAGCCCAGAGCACAACCAGAGCCAGGCTGGCAGAGCAGCTGGTGCCTCACCTCGTATGGATCAGAACCGTCCTTGTCTGGCACCACCTCAGTCATCCCGTGACACACAAGTGTTACCTGGGGAAAGGCAACAAGCTGCTGACACGACCCAAAGGATGACAGGGATGTTCCCTGCCACTGTTCCCCATCTAAGCACAGCCTGGGGACCAGCAAAGCCCCCCCTCCCACACCAGCCTGGCAGTACCTGTGGAGATCCCTGTTAACCCAGAGCAGGACACCTCCCTCCTACACCCTGGTGTTGTCCTGCATCACACACCAGCATCTCCACGTCCCTCTGCAGGCAAGGACTCACCCTGAAGTGATCCAGCAGGTCGGCAGTGACAGCGTAGGGAGCTCCAATCACCACCTCTGAGACGTACTAGAAAAGGAACCCCCAGTCAAACAAGAAATTGAAAACCAACCCCCAGCCAGAGGCCACCTGTTCCCAAAGAGACCTGAGCGGGTCACCCAACTACAGAGTCAGGAACTCAGATAAGGGAACATGGAAGCAGGTTCAGCAGCCACCTCTTGTTCCCTTAAAGAACACCTTTTCTGTGCCTACAGAACAAACCCAAAAAGTTAATTGTTCAGGGCACAGGATTCTGGGGCTGTTCCAGGATTTTTACAGTTTTGTACCAGCACATCTGTCTGCACAGAGCCACACAGCCCCTCTGTGTCACCAGCTGTGGTGAGCCAGGGCGGCACAGGAGCCTGCCAAGAGCTCACCAGCACCTCTGGCACCCTCGAGTGATCTGTGCTGCCTTTGCCTCTTCAGTGCACACCAAAGAGCTCACAAAGGATCACTGGGCACAAGTGAACACTGCCCAGCTCCAGGGAATCTCTGGACCAGTGCAGAGACACTCACCCTGCAGGCCAGGACACTGAGAGTTCGTTCGTGGATGTTCATGATGGGATAGTTCTTCCCTTTGTAGCGATTCACCTCCTGTGGGAAAGCACCAGGAACACTCAAAAGAGAGACACAACAACCCCCTTCCCCCTCAAAATTAAATTCCTGTACTGGCCAACACAACCCCTGTGCTGTCCCCCAGAGCACAGCCTGCCTGGTTCAGAGGACAGGGCTCTGGAAAGGTTCTGCACAGACCTGATCAAAGTGCAGCCCAGCAATGATGTAGGGCTTCTCTGCCAGCCTGTGAACCTTCTCCAGGAAATCCACATGCCCAACATCTACAGAGCTGCTTAAGGAATTGAAGCTCACACGGAAAATAAGGAAAGGAAAACAGAAACAGACCCACTGAATGGCAGTGGGAGACAGGAATCCTAAGAATTTATCTCCTGAAATACTCATTGCCTGTGTCCTAAGAAGAGTTTCCAGCTCCCTCCTCAGGCTGCAGGAACTGTGGGCAAAAGCCAGATGTCTTTTCAGGTCTACCTTACACAGACCCAGCTTTGCCTCTGTCCAGAATTTCTACCTGTTCCAGGTACTCTGGCACAAAGCCTTAAAATCTGACCCAGTTGGATCCAGCTGCCCTGCTGCAGCCCCTTGTCCTCACCACCATCACCAGAGCACCGAGGGCATCCAACTGCCCTTCTGAAATCCTCCAACAGCCACAAATCTTTCCAGAGAGGAGCTACAGCTCCTTTCTCACCATCCTGTGACTGAGAAACTGCCAAGAACTCACTCCTGCCTCCTCCCTCACATGGAGCCACAGAATAGGAGAGAAAAAAACAAAAAAAAAGAGGCAAATATCTACAGAGTCATGTGCCCCCTAACTGAAAACATCAAACAAAGAGCAATGCTGTGACCAAACAGAATCGAGGATACGGAACAGGTCGAAGGCTCCAGCCACGTAGATGATGGTGTCTCCTGGCTGAGGCTCCTTCCCGGAGGCAAACTGGATGATCTTCTGGGATGTCTGCAGGAACTGCGAGACACCAGTCCAAGGACTGTGACCTTTGGGCCCCTGTGGAAACACACCCCAGACACGGCTTATTGTCGGGCTCTGTGAGGGGGCTTGGACAAGTCAGAGTGCAGCACTGGGCAATCTGCTTGCCTGGACTTGCTGGCAACTGTCACAGCTCCCAGCAGCTTGGACTTTCTACATTCCTGGCACCAAACACTGAGGCAATCTCACAAAAGCCCTTTATGCTCTGTCCAGCTAAAGGAGATGCCGAGAGGAAAGCTCAGGAAGGAGGAAGGCAACAGGGCAGGCTTGGATCTTCTGGAGAGGCAAGGCATGCTCAGGAAACAACACACGACCTCCCTACACCCTGCCAGGGCACCTGTCTGGCCAGGCTAGCAGGGGATCACCTCAGCTCCAAGGACAGAGCTCGGTCCCCACCGTGTGGCACTTGGGCAAACAGCCACCGAGTCACCCTGTCCGTGCCCCAAAGCCACTCCACCAGACTTGGCAAGACAGACCAGGCCAGGCCAGGCCATGCAAAGGGCAGCACACAGACAGCTCAGATGTCATGCAGGGTACCTGGTGCCCTGATCCACTCCCCCCACATCCAAGCCCCAGGAAACGGCCATGCTGGAGCCACATGCCTCATACCAGCTGCTCAGAGAACCCAGAGGAACAGGGAACTAAGGATGGTTCAGCTGGGCCAGCAAACCCCCTGCACCTCACTCAAGGTGCAGCTCATTAACCAGGGACAATCCAGCTCCCAGGAACACAAACAGAGCTGAGGGCTCTTTGGAGGCAGCGTGAGCCAAGAGCCAGACCCTGGAGCTCTGCTGTGGCCACGCTCCTGCTGTACCAACACACCCCAGAGCCAAGGCAACACCTCCACAACAACGTGAGCACTGACAGGAGCATCCACAGAGGCTGTCCCTGTGCTCGAACCACAGGCATGTGGGTTCCAGAGGAAGCAGCAGGAAGGATTTACAAGCAAGGCATGAATCCAGTGCAGCTCAGGAGCTGTGCCACACCTGCCCCTCACAGCCACTGCAGGCACCGCCTCACAGGGGCAGCAGACACTCAACAAGACATTACTGCTACACGTTGGGGGGACAAAAAAAGCCTGCAACAGGCCAGAAAGCACATTGGGAATCCTTCTCAAGCAGGACAACGACCAGAACTCACATTACCTTCCCAAAGTTGTCAGTGTGCTTCCGATAGTCTAGGTCCTCATCCTGAAGGGAGATAAAGAGTCAAAATGTTTAAGCACTCGCACAGCTCGTCCAACCAAGGCATGCTGGTGTGTGGGAAATGCTGGGAAGACCAGGCTGGAACTGCACACCGTGGATGTGTGGCACTGAATGCTGACAGACTGGTTAATGCCTAAACCAGAGTCGTGTCCCAGCGTGAGTCAGAGGAAAGTGATCTGTCCTTATCTGATTCCAGCCTGGCACCACCAGCAGAGGTGGCTCTTGCCCAACCTGCAGCCTCAACAGTGCTGCACACTTGCATCCTCCCTCAGCCAGGAGAGCCCCTGACAGGACAGCACCTCTCACCAGAGCCAGGCTTGGGTGTCTGCAGCACTAGACAGATCTTGGTGTAAATTCACGTTACAGCTCAGCCAATCCAACAGCTCAGCACACCAGAACATCTCCCTCTGCTCCTGAATTCTCCGTGGGCCTCTTCTCTTGTCCCTGCAGTTATCCAGGTGATTGCATCCATGGATTGCTTCATTACTCAGTATATTTAACTCATTAACCAACATAAAACCACTTCCTTCACTTTTCCCAGGTTAGGTTAGCTCCTAACCAGAGAGTGAGCTGAGGAGACTCGAGAAAGATCTGATCAAACCAGAGACAGCAGAAGGCAGAAGGATGAAGCTCAGTGGGAAGGGAGAGGAGTTTCCAACTCTGGCAGCACTGAGCTGACAGATCATTGCAGCTGCACCGTGCTGTTCCACACTGGGGGAGGCCATGGGCTGGCCTGCAGCTCCCCCCACACGGATCATGAGCCATCACAGCCTTTATCCTGCCACACCTCCCCAAAGCAGCATGTGCTGGGATCACACTGGGATCTCAGACAGGCTCCAGCAAACAGAAGCAGGTTGTTTTGCTGCCACTGCCCATTCTCCATGCACCTGGGCGCCAGGCCCAGGAGCTCCACTGTTGTTTGGGACAGCAAAGGGAAGAGCCCTGGCCATGCCCTGGCCTCCACCTCCCACCCAAACCCCTCTGACTCACTATGTTGCTGTGGTGAGCCTTAGTCATGAGCAGCATGCGGCCAACGAGGTCAGTGGTGGACACTCCTTGGGTGCGTTTGCATTCCCTGCAGGAGACAAGCAAAGGATGAAGCAGAAGCCACAGGAGCATGTGCCTCTGTCTTCCTGGCATTACCACAGGGACACCTGTGACACCTGATAACTCCAACCCAGGGGTCATCCTGAGGAAACCTTCCTTCTCTCTGCTCCTGGTACCAAGTACAGCTTTGATTAGCTGGGCCTCTGCATCACCCTCATGCCACATCAACTGCCCATGTGAGGAACACTTCCCAGACCCAGCTCCTGGAGAGGCTTCCAAACCAGAACCAGCATCTGCCAGGAGCCAGGCAGGGCTGTCTGCCCCATCTCTCTGAAGCCAAAATGCTGGGAGGAACTGAAGCCCTGACACACGTACAGCCACATTCAGGTGTGACCTGAAGACAGACGTGTTTCATCTGACTTCCCTCCAAGGCAGGAAATCCCAGCAGCTCTGCCCAGACCAGGACAAGAAGGGAAGTAGCCAGAGGTTACCTGTATCGCCCTGCTGTCTTCACTTCCTCATAGGTGTCCTTGCCATCGATAGTTAAGGTGATGTCATCTGTAAAGGGAGAAAAGCCTCAGAACTGTGCCCTGATGCCAGGGGTTTGTAACACTACTGTGTCTGTGGAGACAAGCACATTCCTGGACGTTAAATGTCATTACTCGTCTGACCCATTGGTTTTTAGAGAGTCCAGAAAACCTGAGCCAGGTCTCCTTGTACTGATCCAGCAGCAGGAACAAGCTGATCATTGTCTGAATGACAATGAACAGGCAACATCTGCCTCAGTGCTAAAAAACACTTTTTAGCTTCTCTAGTTGTGGTTTTAGCAGTGGGTTCATGTCAATGAAACAGCTCTCTAACCAAAGATGGCACTGCAGTGACGGCACTTCCACAGTGACACCCAGTCAAAGGTAATATTTACCTCTGGCACATGGCCCCCAACTTCCTCTGTGGAAACACCTCTCACCTACCTTATTGGTACAAAACCTTCCCAAGCAAAAGCTAAGCTGGTTTCCCTTTGGCAAAACAGCTGGAGGACAGAGCAGCACTGGCAGCCCACAAGTGCTCCCACACAGTCAGGAGGTTCAGGCCTGCTCAGCTTCCTTAAAACCCCCACACCCTCCCCTCGGGGCACAGGGACAGGAGGGGACACACTGCCAGCACAGCTCAGCCTGCCAGGAGAGAGGCACAAACAGAGGGGTTGCTGTCACCTCCCAAGGTAGGCTCAGCTATTTCCAAACCCAGCTTTTGCACAAACACAACCTGGCAACACTGCAGGGGCATTGCACAGGGAGAAATACGGAATGATTTGGCAGAGGGGATGAACGAGGGCAGCTACAGCAGAGACCACAAGCACTTCTCCACTGTCACAACCCCTCACTGAGCCCTGCACGGGGTCACGTACCCCAGACATGTGCAGGGCAGGCAGTGAAGTCAACGAGGACTTTGATAACCACCCCATCCACGTGAAAAAGCATATCTATCTTGTAAAGATCAAGGATTTATTTACATTTAATGAAACACTCAGCTTATCGATATCAGGTGGCTGGGATCAGATGAGAGAGAGACACGAAATGAGTGCAAAGACTGCTCCACTCCCGGTCAAACTAACAAAATTCCTTCAGCAGGGCAAGGAGGGGCCGAAGCTGAAGAAGTGTCAGCAGCAGTCCCAGAGCAAGAATGTTTCCTCAGAACACTGCTTCTCTCCAGGGACTGGACACCAAAAAGTGCTCACAGTAAAAACTAGGTCTTTGGCCACAGGGTCAGCTGAGCCCCTGAACAGCTTATCAGCCGGATAACCAGAGCAGCTTTTCAAACCTGATCTCATCCCAGGATAAGGAGATACAAACATCATTGTAGTTCTGCACCCTCACCTTTTTAACAGTGTTTACCACAATTAAGTTCTGTAAAGGGCTCTCCCCTTCACACCAATTTCTGCTGGTGCCGAGGGCAATCTCGGGATAATTGTGACACAACACACCTCACGAAAGGGCTGGTTAAAGCCAAGGGTTTGAGCTGAGCACACCAACATGTCTCTCCAGACAGACAGACCAGGAGTAGCTGCACTGCCCAGTGCAGGGGTTGGGAAGGCAGAGCTCTGCACACCCAGGTGCCCCTGTCCCCCAGGACGTCCCCTGGTTTGCAGCAGAGCACCCCAAGGCTCTGTGTGAGCACAGCCACTGCCTCAGGCACCACTCACCCCCGTGCACGCAGAAGTCACAGCTGTACTTGTCCAGGGTCTCCAGGGTGGTGACGTAGGGGGCTCCGGGAGCGATCTCATCCACCCACTTGATGGCTTGCACCATTTTGTACCTCTCCTCCTGCGTAAAGACAGGGGGGCCCTTGTGCTTGGCAATCTCCTCTAGGGGGAAACCAAAAACCCAGTTAGAGGCACGTCCTGCAGCTACAGAGACTCTCAGCCATTCCACGGGCAGGTGAACTTCACTGCAGGATTAACCCCAGCTTGGAGTCAGCCTGTGGTAGCAAAGGGAGCCGCAGAGAGATCAGAAAACATTTTTATTTGATTAGTTAAGTTTCCTAAGCACATAACGAGGGCCCTGGAAATCACTCAGAGTGCAAGAGGTCTCTTAGTGCTTCCAAGTACCTCCTGGAGGGATAAGCTGGACGTCCTGGCATCCCCCCAGGGGAAATTCCCCTCCTGAACAGTAGCTTCACGCTATGCTTAGTTCATGCTATGGAAATCCTGCATCCATAAACACACTTTAAATACATTCTCTCACACAGGAACTTGTTCCTGACACTTAACTTCTAGATGGGCTTGGAATGAGCTTTCTCCACACAGCAGCATCAGTCCTGCCGCTTGTACCACCCAAACCAGACTGATTTTCAACCGCTCCAATGTTTTTTTACAGTGCAAACCACAGATTACCCCTCAAAGTCTGCGAGCCCTGACCCCCCCTAACCCTGAACGCCCGACAGGGTAACTCCACTCCCTCACACCCGGGATGGACATTTCCATCAGGAGCTCGGTTCCCCCGGGGCTGACACCGGCGGGAGAAGCCTCTTACCGTCCGTGTGCACCCCGACGATCAGGTAATCGCCCATGGCCCGCGCCTGGCGCAGCTGGTTCGAGTGGCCGTAGTGCACCATGTCATAGCTGGAACGACAAGGGCCGGGTCACCCTGTCCCGGGGACCAAGGTCCCCGTGCCGCCGGTACACCCCGGTCACCGGGGCCCCCCCGCCGCATCCCCCTGGCCCAGCTCGGCCCCACCGACCACCGGCGGAATCCCCCCACGACCGCAGCTCGTCGGGGACCGTCCGCGGCCCCGTCCCGCCGCCGTGACAGAGGAGCCGCAGAGCCCATGGCAGATCCAACACGCTGTNCCGCTCACCGGTCGTAGCGCGGGATCTCCAGCCCCAGCTCCGCCATCAGCAGCCGCATCACGTCGTCGCAGCGGCCGTGCAGCTTCAGCGCGGCCAGGTCGTCCTTCGGGGTCCACTGCGGGCGACAGCAGAGGCGGCTGCAGGCGGCGCCCCCGGGACGGATCCTGCCCGGGGGTCGCAGCCCCGGAGCCCCCCCCTCACCTGCAGGTTCACGATGTAGAGCTTGGGCCGGCGCGGGGGGGGCTTGCTCATGCACCAGAGCCGGGGGTACTTTTTCAACACCTGCCACAAAGCAGAGACTGTCAGCACAGCCACGGGCAGATGCTACTGTGAACCGTATCAGTGAGAGGAAAAGGAATGTATTACCAGGAGGGGAAAGAGGGAGGAAGAGAGACTATCACAGATGGTGGGCGAATCCTGACACCAGAGTTTACAGTTGTCTGTTTGGGAGGAGACTGCTCAGCACCAAGGTGTATCACCAAGAGGGAATGCTGCTAACAATCTTCACCGAGTCTCTAAAGTTACCTTTAAGCTGGAACCCAGACAAAGAATCACATCTGCTTTGCTTGCAGCTTCTGTTGCTGCTTCCCAGTTCAGGGGCTGTCTCAATGTCCCCTTCTCCCCAAAGTGGACGATTGTATCTCTCAACTGTGCCCCACACTTGTGGCACATCCTGCCCGTGTGGTGCCTGTGCAGGGCCGTGCGCTCCGTCACATCGAACACTCGCACGTACTCTCTGTTGGGGGTGCAGGAAGTGCAGACCTGGTGCAGGACGAAAGCAGAAAGCCCGTCACATCGTCAGCATCCTGCCAGCCAGAGGGGCCACGACCAGCCACTTCTCTGGGGAGAAAAGCAACTTGGAGACAGGGCACTGGAAGCTGTGGATGGAGATCCTAACTTGGAAAGCCTCAGCTACCAAAGCGGAGCCGCAGGCAGCGTGTGGGTGTGTGCTGAGAAGGGATGAGGAAGAGGAGTCAGCAACAGAAGGCTCCAGCCAGCACAGAGAAAGAGCTACAGTGATGGGTTTGCTGCCTGATGGGTTTTTCTATCCAAACCTGAGGGCCTGGAGGTGGGAACTGTGCAGAGGCCAAGGCCTTGTACTAATTCCTCATGAGCTAGTGACGGATGAAGAGTTTACATCCTCCTCTTGGACGTCACCCTGCTCTGGCCACTCACCTCAATGTACATGTTCCCATGGAGCTCAGATATTGCAGCTCGGGGTAACCCGCTCCGCAGGTGCAGCCCATCACAGTTCTGAGACACCACGTGCTGCACCTTGAAGGGAACAAAGTGCTGGGCTCACACAGATCCCACAGGTACTGCTCCAAGCTGTCCCAGATCACAGCCACAATCAGAGCACGACCCACAGCAGAACATGGAGAACAGACCAAAGACTCCTCCTGCTAAACATTGCTTGTCTGGGGCTAGCTGATTTCTGACCAGGTCTCCAGCCTCACCAGGTACAAATACATGTTAAAGAAATGACACCAGGAAAAAACAGCCAGAGCTGCAGCCTGGAGCTCACTAAGGAAGACTTGGACATATTTTCCTGCATGGATGTGCAGCCATTTGAGTCAAAACCACAGTCAGCCAATCTCCTGGAGAGGTATTTCTTCACTTGATGGATTTATCATTCTTAGGCAGAGGAACATGAATGAGGGGAGGCCAAAATATCTTACCAGGTTGTGCTTGTGCAGGCAGGCAATGCTCATGTGGGTGAGCGTGGGCTCTGCCTCACTCAGGTCTGCAGCCCTGACAGGGAAAACAGAAAAAACTGGAATTCCCATTCACCTCCTCCAGTATCAGTTTTGTGCCACAGAGCTGAGAATTTGGCTCCTCACCTGATGCTCCTGCCCTTCTGCAGCAGTGTCCAAATGCCATTGGGGCCTCTGTAGTCCGGGATCGAAGCTGCCTGCCACCAGGAGAGAAAACCAGGCCTGATGGGGAGGGTGTCACAGCTCTCTTGTGTCACACAAACAACCCTGACCCACTCAGGACACAGACACCTCAGCCATGGCTGCTTTTATTCACTCCAAGTTTTCTACTGCAGTGGTTCCCTAATCACAGGAAAACCTTTCCATGTGTTTTTTTCTCTCTACTCCTACCTTACAACTCCCATTTTCCCCTCCAGTGTTCATTTTCTCCAACTTCACCATTATGGAATCCCTCCAGAACTCCTTTTCAGCCATTTCCCTACACAGAACTCCATTCTCGAGCCTTTTCTTATTTTCTCTGGGTTCTGGTGCCTCACACAGTGACATGAGCACTCAGTCCCTGCCCTGTGCCCCGTGTCAGCAGAGACTGAAGTCTCAGAACTCAAACAGAGGTGACAATTGGAAGAGGCAGAAACAGAATTCTGCCTTCCCCATGGCCACTGAAACCAAACTATTTTCAAACTGCTGTTTATAAGTTCCAATAAGCCCCAGCTGTCCCTGCATTCCTGAGCTCACCAGCTGGAGGTTTTACACCAAAAGTCACTGAAGAGACTGGGGGGAGGCACAGGCAGTGTCCTCTGTCCTGCTGCCCACAGGGGGATCTCCTGGACAGCAGGAGTGACCCCAGGACACGGGCTCATCACACACATCCATTCCAGGACCAGTTCAGGCCCCACAGAGCCCTGAGGGGGCAGACCCACCGTGCTGATCCCAGCGCCCGTGTAGACCACGAGGTGCTTGGCGCCGCGCACGGCCCCCGCCAGCTCGGACACCTTCCTCCTCAGCTCCTCGGGCTCGTCACACACCTGCAAAACACACCTCAGCAGGTTCACCTGGTTCACACACACACAGGAGCAGAGATTTCCCCGAGGGCCGAGGATGGGCTGGGCCCGGCCAGGGAAAGCAACAAAATGAAAAGGACGTGGGCGTTGTTCTCGGAGGATCACGGGAAAAAGCCTCCCGGAGAGCAGGACCCGCCGACCCACCCTCCACAGCTGCGTGTGCCCGGAGACAAGCCCGGGGCAGCCCCGGGACTGCAGACACGCCCGGTACCGCGGCACGGCCGTTGTTCACCGGGGCAGCAGCCGGGCCGGCGGGGCTCCTCTCTGCGGCCGGGGCCGCT
>WEKX01007268.1:97925-113683 GCA_013390025.1 Pitta sordida
GGGGCGGGGAGGCCGCGCTGGGAGGGACCGGAACGCGCGGAGCCGCCGCCGCTCACGGACGCATCACGTGATGTTTGGTCACGTGGCTCCATTCATGGGAGCGCAACCTCCGCGGGCTCGAGGGGCCGCGCGCGCCCGGACAGGACACGCCCCCTCGGTCACGCCCCCTCCATAGACCACGCCCCCTCACGGCCCCGGGGACTTGGGGGCGACCGCCCGGTCCCGTCCCGTCCCGTCCTGTCCCGTTCTGTCCCGTCCTCCCGCGGCAGCGCCTGCCCCAGCCGAAGAGCCAGACTGGGGTAAGAGGGTGGATCCCTGGCTCACACCTTTTTAACCAAAAGTTCTGAAACATCTTAAAAAATCTAGTTAGAAACCCCGTCTGGGTGGGACCTGGGACGCTCGAGTCCTGGAAGTATCCGAGGCTTCTGGACAAATGATGCTCCTAGAAGATTATCACCCCTGACCAAGAGAACAGCCATTTGCACCAACTGCCCCCACCAGAGGTTAAAGACCCTCTGCTGCAGCCCTGCCCCACTGCTGCCACGAGCCAAGTGTGGGGGACAGCAACGTTCAGGGAGCATTTTCCCACAGACAAAAGAGAAATATCGTGGAGGAGACTGACTGCCACGGTTTGGTAACGCTATCCCCTAATTTAGTGTTCCCACTGAAACACTTCAAACCACACACAGCTTCGTCCCCTTCAGAGGGGCAGGAGAGGAGACCTGGAGGCACAAAAGGTGAAAATCACAGGCTGAGATAAGAACCATTTACTGGAAATAGCAGAGAGATAAGAAATGAACAGTACTAGTGATAACAGGAGTGTACCAGAGAGGCAAATGATTCACACACGATTTTTCACCATGTGAAATGACCACTTGCTTCACGAAACCTGAGCAGAAGGGACCTTTCCCCCCACCCTGCACATGATGGGTGATACAGAACAGCCTCCAGGTCCTGGCCATGCCCTCTTGTCTGCTGCAGAAATCAGCCCTGCCTTGGCCAGAACCAGGGCACTGACATTCGGCACTGCCAGACCACAGCAGGACGGTCAGTTCTTCTTGCTCCTGTTGTTGAACAGGCTGACTTTGCTGGCAGACGCCACAGAGAGAGAAGGAGACTCCAGCTTCACCTTGTCCAGCAAAGTTTTCTTAATGGCTGCTGGGGAGATCTTCTCTTGGTCAGCCAAATGCTGAAGCTCCCTGCAAAGGGGTGGTGGGAGAGTAGAACAGGAAAAGAAAGATGGGGAGGATGGGGGGGTAGGTTTTCCAGGCTCTTTAGGCCTCGTTAGGTGCCCACCTTGTCCGGATGCAGGAAGCCTCCACAGCGTTGATGAGGAGGGAGCGGAAGCCGCCGCTCTCCAGGAAGTGCAGGGCGTGGATCGTGGCTCCTCCAGGTGAGCAGACATTGTCCTTCAGCTGACCAGGATGCTGCTCAGACTCCAACAGCATTTTGGCAGCACCCTGTGGCAAGGAAAACAACCCCCAGAGCTCTGACTGAGGGAGCCACTGTCACACACTCACAGCAGGCACAACAGGGCTCCTGCAGGCTGCCAAAACACTTCTCAAGCTGAGGGAGACACAGTTTCCCAGGCCCCAGCTCCCACACCAGATTTCTGCAGACACTTCCCACGGTCCCTCCCCAGGAACCTGTGTGCAGTCAAACCAAACACGTCCTTTAACGTGGATTCAGTGAGAGGGCTGAGATGATTTCAAACCATGATCCTCTGCACAGAGCAGGCAGAGACTCAGATTTGTTCTGCAGGAGGAAATACTGACCAGCAGAGCCTGTGCTCCAAGTCGAACAGCCAGCCTGCGGGGAAGGCCCATCTTCACTCCCCCGTCCGCCAGAGCATCCAGGGCAGTGAACGCCTGGGATCAGACAGAGGAAGAAGGTGACTGAAGTCTCTGCTCCAGGAGTCTCAGGGATGAGAGAACCCAGAGCTCCCGGATCTTGCTGTGGCTCCTGCCCCTTACAGTCTTGACAAAAGCTTCCCCCTTTACTGCACACCAGCCTTCCCTCCCACTAGTCCCAGCTCAGGAGTGGGGGGGAATGGGAGAAATTCAGATTCTGCATCATGCTCAATACAGGCTCGTGGTTTGCAACATGGACACTGCACACTGCCTATGGACTTCAGACTCATCCAACTGGTAACAGCCCTTCCTGTTGACCCAAACTGGTGACAAACTGGATATCTGGACTACATGTCCCACTGCAAATGTGAGTGAAGGGGAAAACAAGAAATGACAAGCGAAGCTGCACAGGCTTCATGGCAGGCAAAGCCAACTGCCCTCCCCAGGAGTGTCACGAGTTGAGGATCAGCACATACATACGCAGGGCCACTGCCACTGAGCCCCGTCACAGCATCGATCAGGTCCTCTTCCACCTCAGTGCAGAAGCCCACACTGGCCATCAGCTGCTCCAGGAGCTTCCCATCTTCCACATCTGCGTGGGTCCCAGTGGCATAAACTGTGGCACCTTCCCGGACAATCACAGGGGTGTTGGTCATGCACCTGATCACTTTTGGTGTGGGGCAGAAGGTAGAGAGTTTCTTAGGGCAGAAAATCATTGGAGATAGAAAGTAAGGGAAAAAGGAAAGAAGGGGGAAAAAAAATGAGCTTTAGTGCACATTTGGCATCAACGGGCTGTCCAGGGAAGAACCTCCCCTGGGCAAGAACAACACAAGCAGAGAGAAAAGAGAGACCTGTGTATCCCAAACACCCTCCTCTGAGCTACAGTGGGCCATAACCGAACGTGAAGCCTTCAGCAGTACCAGTGAGGAGGGAGCGAACAGTGTCCCAAAGGCCTCATTCCCACATCAACCCACAGGTCTCAAAACCAGCTCCTGCAGACACTTGGCACAAAGTCAGCAGTAATTATGGGGGGTGACCCACTGCTGTTGGGAGAAACGTGACCAGACAGCACATCCTGTGCGGGAAGAGCTGAATGAAAGCCCTTAACAGCATTTTCTGAGGAGGACAGGCAAAGGTGGCCAAAGCAACCGGTTGGCGGCTGCTGGGTGAGCTCAGCCATGAAGAGCAGAGGTGAGGCCTGTCCCCTGCACCGGCCCCGGGGCCAGCTCAGCCCCGGCCTCCCCTCACCTTCTCGATGGAGCTGATGGTGACCCCGGCAGCGCAGGAGACCACGATGTGCCGCGCCTCGATGTCGGGGCCCACCTCCTCCAGGATGAAGGGGATGATGGGCGGCTTCACGGCCAAGAAGAGGACATCGCTGCTCTTCACCGTGTCCTTGTTGCTCACCGTGAAGTTCACGCCCATTTTCTGCACCGGTTGGGGAGAAACGGCACCGATGAGTCCCGGCCCGCCCGGCACCACCGCCCGGGCTCCGCCGCCCGCCCGCACTCACCCGCAGCCCGCTCACGGTGGGGAGGTCGGTGTCCGGCGAGCTCGCCGTGATCTTGTGCGCAGCCAGAACCCCTGCGAACGGCACGGCGCATCAGCGCGGGNGGGCAACCGGCGCCGGGTGTTGCATCATCCGCCGCGCGGGGCCGGGCAGTGCCGAGCCGCTCCGCCAGGCGGCGCTGTGTCCCGGCACCGGCACCGGCTGAGTGCGCTCGGTGCGCTCCGTCCCCTCCGTCCCCTCCGTCCCCTCCATCCTCTGCGTCCGCTCCACCCGCTCCCGGGGCCTCGCACCGGCACTCCGATCCTCGGCGGAGCGCGGGATCCCCGCAAGCGGCTCCGTGTCCCCGTGCGCTCCCTCTCCCCCGCTCCCCGTCCTGCCTCCCCCGACCGGACGCGTTGTCCCCGCGGGTCCCGGGGAGGCGGCAGTCTGTGCTCCGTGAATTGCCCGGGGGTCTCCCGAAGGGTTTCGCTGCCCGTGAACGGCCCCGAGCTGCGGAGGGTCCCGGACGGTGCCGAGTGTCCCTGTAAAACCCGGGCACCAGGCACTGATTTTTTTTCCAAAATGTCATCTTACCACATGGGTTTTGTTTGGGTTGAGTTGGGGTTTTGTGGCTTTTTTCTTGCTCCTTTGTTGACAGAAATACCCATCTCAGTGTTCATCCTGTGCATTAACCTTCCTCAGCACTGTCTTTTGAGGATACCGAGCCAAAAGGCATCAGAAAGAGAAGGGAAACACTAAACCAAATCCAACTTACTAAAAAGTCAGATTTTTATATCATTCTGTCCAGGCTGGAGTCTTCTGGGAGACTGGCTGCAAACACAAGTCCATAGTTGTCAAAGAACTCACATCCATCCTGAGATCAGCTCACCAAGGAGGCTGGGAGGGGTTGGTGTCTTGGCTGACGGCAGCTACTTCATCCTCATCTATTAATTAGGGGGTAGATACAGTCAGCAAATGAAGGGGTTTTGATGAGCTGAATCGTGACAGAGCTGGTTGGTGAACCCTTCTGAGCAGATATCGGATATTCCCTGCCCTGTATTGGGCAATCTCATAGTTTCCAATGGTTGGGAAGTGCTTTAACCACTGAGGCATGAGGTTTTGATTTTTTTTTCATTATTTTTTTCCTCCCAAAAGAGCGGATTGTTGTCCACACAATCTTTTTTTGCCATTTTGACCATGCTCACATTTTTTGCTCAGTCTTTGGCTGGCAGATGAGAAAGCTAAATCTGAACACACTGTTCTTGGCAATGACTTGTCTTTGACTCCTCCAGTCAGTGGGATGATGATTTCCATGTCAAATTCTCTTTCCTCCTCATTGTGGAGGCACACATTTTACCCCCATCGTTTGCCAGGTACCTGTTTCTCCTGGCCTTTCTTTGCCCCTGGCTCAGTGTGAGTTGCATCAACTCGCGTCACTGTCAGATTTTATTGTGCTGCTGCTCCTGCTCGGTGCAAAATCTTACCAGCAAGAAGTCAGAGGTGCCTGGCTGAACCAAGGAGCTTTCCAACAGCTGCCACTGCCTGAGCAAGTGACAGTGTCCTCTCTGGGGACAGGCAGCCCCTTCCTGCAGGCACTTGCCACTGGTGACCCCCACCTCTGCCCCCCCAGAGCCTGCAGGACAGGGCAATTCACCTGGGATTGCAGGGTTGGATTTTATAACAGAAGCCGTGGTGCTTCACAGGCACCTGTTTGGGTGCTCTGTAATAACAAAAAATAAGTAATTTTCGGGTGTGGCATAGCTTTATTTGTGCACATTGATGGGTTTATCAAGAACACCTCACAAGTGCTTGAGGTCCCTTTGTGTGCAGTGGCTCTTTGTAAACTGCCTCCTCCAACACAAGTGGACTTGCAGAAGAGAAACCCCCCTTGGAAGGCTGTTCCATGAATTCCCTTTGTGCAGAACCCCAGTTCTGGCCCTGTTTCCTGGCTGATGCTCCCCACTGCCCTGGGCTGGTCCAACACAATCTGTCACAACAGGTTTCCCCTTTACATTTCAAACCCTGCACAAAGCACTGATGAAAAGTAAGTTTCTTTCCTTTTTCCCTGAGTGATTCTGCTGCAACTCAGGCTGTCCTGTCTTTTCCAACCCAGTTAATTCTGTGATTCTGTGCCTGTACTTTTTTTGGGTCTGTGTTCAGGCTTCACATGTCAAAATAAGCTGAGCTTTGCTTTTGGGCAGGAAGCAGAGAGGCTGTACCTGCTGCAGTGGAAGTGTGGAGAGCAGGGTGAGAGCACACAGCTCTCAGGAGATACATGCCTACATCTATCATTCAGCTTTATTTTAATTTGGTTAAAAAATAAACCCTGCTTCTGACAGGCAGCTACTGGAGGTTTCAGTCAAAGCACTGAGTCTGCATGCACTGCACAAGCATTTGGACAGTCTTGCTCCTCCCTGGAACAAATGAAGATTCCTACCAAGCCTGAAATCTGAGCTGAATAGTGTGGAACTTCAAAGTGGGTGTTTTGTCAGGGATGAGTCTGAGAAACTCAGCTCCTCAGTGATGCAGAAGGCTCAGGAATCCTGTGCCTGAGCTGCTCTGGGGCAGCACCCCCAGTCTGTTACCTCTGTGCCCCTGTCCTGTCCGTGCTCCTTCCCCACCCAGTTTCCTCTCTTGTGCAGCACTGTGAGATCACTTAATCTCTGCCTCCCCTTTCCTTTCTCCCCAGAATTTATCTTTAAGCTTCCAGAAAAAACATCCTGACATCAGTACAAAGAAATGGTGGCCCATGAACCAAGGCAGAGCATGCGCCAAGGTCCTTTCTGCGCTACTCGAGCAAGGACAGCAGGTCACACATGGTCACTTGGTAGGGCAGCTCTGCTCTGTACCTGCTCAGCAGTAGAGCCCCACTTCATAAATTTTTGTTCCTGTAGTGACTCCGTGTTTGCTAAATACGAATATCCTGAGTTTACTCCTTTCCTGTGATGGACAGAAAAGAGGAAGAGAGAAGACTGGTAACCTTCAAAATACTGTTACAGCTCTGGTGTTCTCAGAAACAACACGACTGGAACTGCCCACACTTGCAGGCATTCCATGTCTCACCACACAGCCCAAACTAACCCAAATTCTGACAGATCAGTTTTCGTCTCCAGGACTGGTGTTCCTGGATGCAGCTTTGAGCTTTCCCACTTCCTGGGTAGCCAGTTGGTTATGGTTAAGCGCTGGTAACAGTTTCAAAATCCTTGGTGTCTTTCCTAATATTTGGCTCAGTAATCCAGCAGTCTGCATTCCTGCTGTCTGCAGATGCACGTGGGGCTGTGTCATCCCTTCGCGCCGGCACGGGGTGAGTGAAGCAGAGCCATGGGGGAGGTGGGCCATGCCTGGCACCAGCTGCAGCCCACCCACTCCACATCATTAGTTTGTTAGTGCACTCTTCACCTCGAAGTCTGGCTGATGGATTTGCCCAGTGCCTCCCTGCCCCGTGCCCCATCCATCCACAACCTCAGTGGCTCCACAGCACCAGGACAGCTCCGACCCTCAGAGGTGTGAGACAAAGCGGATGCGCTGGGAGTAGGCCAGGTCCAGGATGTAGAGCAGCAGGTTGACGTAGGTGAAGATGGCGATGACCAGCTGGCTGTCCCAGGGGCACTTGCCCTTGGCACAGAGGCTGGGGCGCTGTGGGGAGCCGTACTTGCTGTCAAAGCAGAACACTGGCCAGATGACAGCTGCACTCACGTAGAGCAGCACGGCCCCAAAGGTGTAGATGGCCACGGAACGCTCGAAGGGGAACCACAGCAAGGCAGTCTTACCTGTGACACTGAAGGCCACTACCACCACTGTCATCACAAAGCAAAAGCTGTAGACAGCCACACACCACTGCGTGGCCACGTATTTGCCATACTGGCTGTCGTTCACCAGCGCCCCAAAGATGATGCAGGCCACAAAGGCCTGAACAATTTTCAGGAGCCCGGAGACGGTGGCCATGTAGCTGGTGACCTGTCCCGGCTTAGCCCTGGTCAGGAACACCTCAGCAGCGTAGGCGAAGAACAGGAGGCCTGCAAAGACACTGGCTGCGATGCGGAAATCCCTCACCTTGCAGCCGATGGGGTAACAGCCCACCTGGACGAAGTAGAGGGGGTAGATCACGGCGGCTGTGACAGACATGAGTGTGGCGAGCATGGCAAAGGCAGCAGTGAAGTTTCCCCAGGAAAGACTCAGGCAGCTGTGCAAGTGTGTGAACTCACAGGCGATGATGAACACGGTGACAGCGAAGCAGAAGGTCCAGACAAACATGCAGAAGGTGCCATAGACAGCATTGAACCCGCCTTGGTGGATGACCAGGCTGAATGTGGTGCAGCTGAAGGTCATCTGCAGCAATCGAGCTATTCCAACCGGGGAGGTCACTGCAGCTGTGTTCAGGTACGGCCCTCCCGTGCTCTCCATCATCTTTCCAGTCCACCAGATGATGCACACAAAGCCCCCCTGAATGTCCTTTCAGGCTCCTGGTCACTGATCAGTGGAGTGGCAGCTCGAATCTCTCTGCTCTCTGCCGGCATCAGAGGGAGCTGCCTTCTCTGGCAGCCGCCTGCACAGACCTGCGGCTGCAGGGAGGTGACGAGCTGGCTCTGCCCACTGCCTGCGAACTCGGGGTCCTGCCGTCAGCTTGCTCTGCTTCCTTAGGTCCAAAACCTGCCTCGGTGCCGTCCTTTCGTGGTCTCCCCTCCTGCATGACGGTGCTTTCCCTGGAGGCTGACGCTTATTCCATTTTAGCTCCGCAGCTGTAGCTTTCTGCTGCACCGTTTGCAGGAACCTGGAATATAAATAGGGGCTTTATTAATAGTTTTGGAATGAGTCCTGCCCCCTCCTCAGCTGTTGAGAGCCAGTGTTATTTAACACTGAGGCTGAAAGCTCCATCAGAGGCTCTGGATGATCCATCTGCTGTCCTGTAACCCCCGGGGTCACTGGGATGCAGCCCCAGCGCTGAGGGGAAGGGTCTGGCTGCGGCAGTGAGTCCTGATCCTGCCGTGCTGCAGGAACAGCAGCTCAGCCCTGCACACCCGAGGGTCCCTGAGCAGGGGCACCAGCACAAAGGCTGCACAGACTCTGTAAAAGGAAGGGTTCAGGCCAGAGGCTGGATAAAAGCTGACTCACTTTGCTGCAGTAGATGTGGAGCAGAGATACATTTACCTGCTGTGCTTTGAGCATTTATGAGAGCTTGTGGCAGTGAAGGCTCAGAGCAGCAGTCCTCATAATTTCCTTAAACTCCTACCTGTCTCTGTTTTACTTATGTCGAAACCAGTTATTCTTGTATATCTGAACGCCAAAACCAAATACAATTGTTAAAAAAAAAAAAAAAAAGTTGCTTTGATATTCTCAGCTCTATTTTGGAACACAAATTTCACCATATAGTGTCAAACCCTCCTTCCTGTGGGATCAAAGATTTCGTTCTTGGTATACAGTGCCCTCGAGACTTTGTCACTGCACAGAAGTCTCTTAATTCTAACTCTAAAACCCCCAAAGAAAATGTCTGATGTAGTTTCAGAATGGGAAAAATGAAAACCACAATAGAGAAGAAAAATCCTTCCCTTTCCCCAGAGCAGCAGTGCTGACTCCTCACCTGCAGTGCTCCTTCAGGTGTGGAAGCAGGATAACTTTATGGGATGGTTCGCATGAGAATAGCCCACATTTTGTGGCTGTGAGGATACAATGTGCCCACCTTCAGTTTTGTCACCATTTGTAACCTCAGTGTCTCTTTCATTCATCTGAAGTCCCTCCCATTTTCCTTAGAAAGACTTTTGATGTTGAAAGTGCAAAACCTGCATTCGTTGGGGGTGGGAGCAGCACAATTAACATCACAACAACCAGGAAATTAAGCAGGAGAGCCGAGGAGCTCCAGGTAAACAGGTTCTCTCGCCAAAGTCCTGCCCTTCCTGACTCTCTGTCCATCACTCACCTCCAGCAGTTTTCCAGGTCTCACTGGCAGTTTGTTACTGTCTGCAGGGTGGCCGTGTCCTGGTGCATCACCTCTCACCTGCCCAAGGACCAGCAGAGAGCACAGGGACACTCCATGTCACAGCCCAGCCAGGGACACGTCCGCCCCTGCCCTGCACACTGTGACCCATCGCTGACACCGCGGCTCGGGGCAGAGATGGTTCTGATGCTCAGATTTTGCTTTCCCATGGGAAGTGGTGCCCTCTGGAGAGTCCACAGCACCTGAGGCAGCGCTGGCAGAGGGTAAAGGTCCCCAAAATCACATGAAGGACCAGTGCACCAGCTGGACCACAGTGGAAAGATCTTGGGATACAAACACATGGTACCAAACTCCTCTAGTTTTGCCCTTCTGTCACTGGCACAGCAGCAAACACGGAAAATGTAATCAGGACAATTTTACTTTTATACCCGAGTCATTAAAACACAAAGGATATCAGTAATCTCCAAACTGATCACAGGGAAACTTCACTGATGTTTTCCTGCTTTTCAGCTCTGCTGGGAGCACCATTCATTTCCTCTTTAGCTACTTTTTTATCTTTAATGTGTGCTAATCCCATCACGCATGGCAGACCAGCTGATTCTGTGTGGTCCTGCCTGACTTTTCCTGAAAAGGAACCAAAGGGCTGTGGTTGGGCTCATTTTTGGGGTTTACTCACCCAAGACAAGGGACCTTACAAACAGCACCACCACTCCAACCTTGCAGGGGATTTTTCTAAAAGGAGGCCCAATTTCTTTGTGGCCTGAGCACTGTGTGACCAATACAGCAGGGCAGGGACACACAGCCGGTGACAGGACCTGGTGCAGCAGGGGCTGAGCCGTGCTCCTCCTGCAGGTCTCCCCACACCCTGAGCTGCACCCCAGGAACTGAGGCTGGTCTCCTCTCCAGCCCCAGTCTCACATTCCAGGTCCCTCCTTTGTTCTCCTCCCACTACTACCATCAAAGGGGATTTTCTGCGCTGAGGGTGTGTGTGTTCCTAAACGACTATGAGAAGAGAAATATGTTGGTGCTTGTCTTGTGTTCTCTGCCTCTTCTGTTCCAGATGCTTCTGCTGGTCTGATCAAAGGTTTCCCTCACTGGAAGACAGGTCTTTGCTAGAAAGGCAGATCTCTCTGCACCTTACAGTGAAGTGCCCCAGAGTACCTGGAAAATCACAGCCAAAGCCAAAAATGCCACGCAAGTCTGCAAACATCAGGTGCTGTGTGAAAGCCTCTGCTTAAATTCCATATTACGACCTCTTAATGAGAGAAACAATGACAAGGAACACTGTGAGGGGAACAAAGAAGTCTAATTAATAAAAAATTGTCAACACCACCCTTAGCCCTCTCCCAGGCACAAGTGATCATCAAGATAACCCATCCAAACGAGCAGCATATACAACTTTACAAAGACATAAGTACGGTTCTCTGGTCAGCTCTTATAAATAGCGTTTTACATATTAAAATAAATATGTCCACGTTGCCAAAGTAGCAAGAGGTTTCTTCATTATTTAAAAAAAATATGTTACAAAACATTTATATTTCTTGCTTAGTTTAAAAAAAAGTAATAAAAAAGTCATTTTATAAAATAATATGAATAAACTGAGTACAAGAGTGTCCATCCCTAGCATGTGTCCTGGCTGTGTATGCTGTGACTCAGCAGGAGATGCTGATCTCCAGGAACTCACATAACCATTCCTTCACTTCTATTTGGACAGAAGAAATCCAGTGCTTGCTTTTTTTCACCACTTGTATCAAAGTCTATGATGTAAAATTCATGGCAAGGGAAGACGTCCCAGATCTGGGGGAGGTTGTCATCGCTGCTGTTTATGGCTCTGCTACTCCCTGTATCCGATTGCCTTGTGTAACACAGGAAGAGGATGTGACCAGCCAAAACTCAGCCCTGGAGTTTGAAGGCAGTGAGTTCCAGCCAAACAGCGTAAGCAAGAAATTGCTTTTGTTTTGTTTTGTTTTGTTCTTGACACACCCTAAGTGTGCAAGAGCGTGGGAGCACGTGGGTGCGCACGGGTGTGAGCGTGCATGGATGTGAGCGTGCATCTGCCTGCAGGAGCGCAAGGAAGAAGATTAGAAAGTGTGGGAGAAGGGCTGAGACTCTCTCTCCTCCTGATCTAATCTCTGCCCCTCCCTAGTTGTCACTGCTGAGCATCCCCAGGAGTTTGCTGGGCTCCAGGCCCTGCTGCTGTGCCATCTTCTGAACATCGAACCCCATGTGCATGAGGAACTGGATCACATTCATCTCCTGCCCCGTGAACTGGTCCCTGATCGTGGGGCACGAGGGGTTGCAGTGAGGCCACGGACAGCTGTCAATCAGGTGAATTGGGCAGCCTTTCAGAGGGGCCTTCCCGTTTTTGTTGCTCTCATGCAGGCTCCGGTCCCAGCAGTGCAGGGCACGAGGTAACGAGGTCCCCTTCACCTGGATGTCAGTCCAGTGGCTGAAAAGACAAACCCAACAGGTTCCATCAGAGGGGTCAGGCTGCCAGGACAGGCTCGTTCCCCAGCTCTGTCCTCGGTCACCTCTCAGAGGATCTGCACAAGAACTCACTTGCGTGTGATGATCTCGTGAGACAAACACGCGGGAGCAAAGCTTGCGCTGAAGGAAGAAAGGGAATATGGATTATGTCCTGAAGGACAAAGTAACTCCTGCTGAACAGAACCTTCTGGACTAGGGAGAGGGTAGAATTTTACCCAGAAATTAAAAAGGCAAGATTCTCCACGTGGATGAACTAATAGTTACCAAACTTACAGCACTCCTTTTTCAGCAGAGATCTGAGAAACGACGCCAGAACACTGGATAAGAATGTCCCTTAGGAACAAATGTGCCAGGTTTTCCCTGATAAAACACTTACGTCACATCCTTCAAGGTGTTTCTCAGCTCCCTACCCAGATTCTGGATGTAGAGCCACTGCCCCTCCTGAACAGGCTGGCCAGTGAGGTGCACATTGTCCACTGTAAGCTGAGCCTCATCAAAGAGCCACTGGACAACAAAGACTGGACCTAGGAGGACAAAATATTTGGGAAATGGATTTCTCTAAGTTAGTTGTGGATAGAGGAAACCTTAGAATCCACTTTATATCTCTCCTCTAATACTTACATCGAAGAGTGGGGTAAATCTTGTATCCAAAAAAGCAATTCCATTCCTCTCCCTCTTTAAACTGCAGCTTACAGCGCTCGGGAACAATGCCATTCCAGTATCTAGGAGACAAAGCAATAATAGACTGAGAGGCACAGGGCAATGCTAACAACTGCCTCTCCATAACCCATTCTATTTCTGTGCTGATGGGAGTTCCACAGCACAGCTCTCCCTTGGCTACATTGTCCCATTAACACATTTTACACCATCCATGACTCCATGCATTCTTCTGCATGTCTAGATTTTCACATTATTGTCTTTTTCAATAAAGTTACTGAAAAAACAGCAGTGCAGATGATAAATACTCTTTAAGTATAAAAATTAAGGAAGATAGAGAGGGAGAACATCTTCTCCACACTCTGACCTGTACTTCAGAGCCCCTGGCTGTACCTTATTCCTCGTCTGATGGCCTCTGTTGGAGCACAGGTGATGGTGTCAATACAGTCGGTTCTGCGGTACTGTTTGTTATCCAGGAACCACCCGGAGTCTGCCAGGCCTCGAACCTGAATCCCTTGATAGCCCATCTCCTCCAGCTGCTCCGCCACCCGATCCACGTTCAGGAGCACTCCTGTCCCCCCAGCACTGCAACAGCAATGGCAGCACACACAGGTGTGACACAAATTCACTCTCTACAACTTCTCTCTGACACCCCTGTGTAACATACGCTGAGTGCACCAGAAATTTGTGCAGCACAGGACGATCCAGAGCACATGTGTGAGGCCAGCCTGGATTTTAACTTTGTGTCTCATGGGTGACATGAGGGGTGTGTCTCATGAAGAGATACAGTTTGCTGTGTTGGTGTTAGGATAGTTCTAGAAAAAATGTTTCAGGAGCTGCTGAGATCTCCTTCCTAACAGTTCCTATTGTGGAAATTTCCTGTCTTCACCAAAGGGAATCTCGTGGATACTCACCTGCTCCCTGCTAGCAGCAACACTTTTGCAGTGCTCAGACCTTTTCCCACCAGCTCCTTTATAACCTCCTGAATGATCAGTGCTCCCATGAAGGCATATTCATCTGGAAGAGACAGCTCAGTGTCAACACAACTGTTTCCTGTACAGGCTCAGAATTTTACTTCCTCTCCAAAAACGCTCAAGAACCTTCCAAAGGAATTATGAACCTAAATACAGGCTCATTTTATCCACCTGTACTAAGTACACCTAACAAGAAATTCTTCCTGCCCCATACAAAACTTGCTTCCCTGAAGGAGTGATCCCTATACACAGGCACCTTCCTACAACAGTGCTTAGACTTGGGTAAACTCAGAGAAAGAAAACAAGAAGGAAAGTGCTGCGACCCCTTCTCTGTGCAGGAGGAACACACCCTCCTACCACCTGGAACCTCAGTTCCAACTCGTCACTTCCCCTTTCCCCCTGTTCATCAAGGCACTGCTGACAAGCAATGCTGCACAAGATGTTTCACCTACAAAGACAACACTTCCTCAGCACCAGCAGCAGAAATGGCTGCTGATGTGTAACTGCTCCACAGGAACAACTCCAGGGAGCTGGGATGAAGTGAAAAGGTCCCTCTGACATCACCAGAATGACAGCTGATGGCAATGCGGGTATTGAGATGATCTGTGATTCCCAAGAAACCCACGGACAGCTTTAGCCCGTCACCTGATGGCTCTTGTCTGAGGCCAAACATCCTCCTGGTAGAAGTCTGACACTAAATTCATAGCTTTCCCTCCAAGGTCAGCCGTGCCAAAGTCACATGCAACAGGCCATGGCTGCTCAGCTACACCAATTAATTCACTGTGCTGGAACCTGGAGAGTCATCTAAAAGGAGTTCTGTTTCTCTAATCCTTGCATACTGCATCAGTGTAACATCCCTGCACGCAGTGGCTCTGAGATATGTCAAAACAGCCCAAGCTAAAGAGACCAGGATGTTTTATCTGGAAGTAGCTTGATATTCTTTCCTGCCCTTCAGCAAGAAAAAGCCTGTTCTTCGTCCATGTGGTTTCACAGAAGTCTGGCCACATCCTTTAATGTGTGATGTCTCGGGCAGCAATGGCCCATCAGCAACACTCACTTTTCTCAGACTTGGAAGAGGCTCCGCTCCAAACATCACTTGAGCAATAGGGGATGAATCTGTAAGAGAGATCTGTGTGAGTCCTGCTGTGCCTCTGACATGCACGACGGGGTGAGGATGGGGTCACCTAACTGGAAGAAAACTAAATCCTGGGAAGGCAAAAAGGGAAGAGTTTCTGTCCTGTTTGACAGCTTACCTCCCTGCACACCAAGGGATAGCTATAAGAGTCTTGAATTTTCTCCTGAACGCTAATAGTTTTACTGAGTTCAATCAGTAAGTATCATGTCTTTTTTATTTAATCTAATCGAAGCACTGAGCTCAGCAGACAGAATGATGAGCCACAATTTTGCTCTCAGCTATCCTGCTGATATGGTGGATGGGAGGCCTATTAGATCACCCCACAACTCCAAGTTTCTCTGGACCTCGTCATCCCTACTTGTTAGAGCTGAACTACAAGAAATGAGGAAACACAATTTCCTCTCCCAAGTATTAGTCTTGTCTCTGCAGCATTCGTGCCAGCCTAAAAGGCAGGAGATGCTGTTTAAGTGTAAAGCTGTTTCCCTCCCTTGTCCCTCCTTACACCATGTTTGCATTCCACCAGTGGGGATTTTCTTCTGGCTGCGAGGACAGGATCCCAGTTCCTGCAGATGGGCACAAAGAAACAAGAAACGTACAGATGACAGTCTGTGACTTCAGAGGAACTGTAGGAGCCTCATGCAAGACCTTTGACCACATCGAAAACAAACACCCATGATGAAAAACATTGTAAGGGAAATGGAAGGAACATTTCTAAATTCGCCCTTCAGCAGATGTGACATTCATGCTGCAGATGAAGCCTGTCTAGAAGCTTCGTGTATAGAAAAGACCTGTGAGGCTGACTTAAGCACTCCCCCCGAAACAAACCCCCAGCAGGTGAATTCAGTTTGTGCCATTAGACGAGCCGTACGAGTGACGGAGGTCTGGGGTTCCAGGCGGCCGGACCGTGAGCAGGAAAAGCGAAGAGAGCAGGACCCGGTACCGGTGATAACTGTGCACCCAAACACCTGCCCGGGCCCGCGGCGTGAGAGCATCGCGGGGCAGCGACCGGGCACCTGCCCCGGTCCCCCAACCCTGCCCCACGGGGCAACTCACCCACGCGGGTCGCGGGCCACTCCCGGGAGCTCATCAGCCGTCGCATGGTGTCGTAGCGGGTGTCACAGTTCTCCCTGTTGAAGCAGTACCACCCTCCTGGCGAGAGGACAGGGGTCAGGCGGCCCCGAGGGGCCGGGGGTCGACGGCCGGCGGGGGCCGGTGGGCACCGAGGGCAGCCTCG
>WEKX01007268.1:114451-167244 GCA_013390025.1 Pitta sordida
CTGCTGCGGGGGTGGCCCCGGGGCTCCGGCCTGGCCTCGGCTCGCAGCAGGACGGTCATTTGGCCCCCGACAGCTCCTGGGGCTGGGGGGAACTCTGAGAGAGCAGCAGAGCCCACTCATGGCCTGGGTGCAGATGTGATGTGCGGGGGGATGCTGGGGTGAGAACCACCTTTTGAATGTCCCCAGGACTCTGTGTGGTCAGTGATGTCAGTAGAGGCAGCAGGAAACATTTTCCAGAATCATTGTTACTGTGATAAGTAGCTTGTTCTGCATGATGTTTTGGAGTTGATTACTATGTATTTCTAGCTGTTCACAGCTAATTTCCTATTCCTTTTGAGAGAAGAAAGCAAAAACAAGCGAGGGGGAGGTTTCGCTGCTCTATGAAGAAGCAAATGTGTGTTATTCCCTGTGTGCCTGTGGCTGAACGCAGACACACAGTGCCAGGGCTACACGTTGAATGCAAAGCACCAGCTTCCTGAAGGGTGGGATTAGGGAATGGCGTTCTGCAGAGCGTTCGCTCTAATTACTAAAGAAATGCAATTTATGAGATTTCGGAGGATATTGTTTGGCTGGGGCTCACCTGATGGGCATCCTCCAGCCTGGTAGTGGCAGAAATCTGCATTAAGGGTGTTTTCAGCCATTCCCTAATGAGTTCCTCTTTCTTTGTGGCACTTTAATGAACTCCAGGTTATAGTTACCTCCCCCTTCTTTCTCTCTTGATGCTTCTAATTTCAGGTAAATATTCGAGAATTAGAAGTGTCTCTGGGTATGAAAGGTGACCCTTCACCTCCATGCAACTTTCTGATTATACCATGTCATTATTGAACAGAATCACCTCTAATCCAACAACTTGGAAATGTTCAGCTCAAATTACATATCTTTTTAACGGGAGCAACGTTTCTTTAAGGGATGTGTCATTTCCAAATGCAAAATAGGAAACAGCTGCCTGCTTCAGACATCAAATAGGAACTACCCCCACCTAGAAATGAGACCAGAGTTTTGGGCTATGAAACCCAAAATGTGTCTTTCAAAATTGAATGGAGCAGCGGGATAATCACTGCAGTTGATATAAATAATAATCTTAACTGCTTCTTCTTCAGACTTTCAGTAAAGGTATTAATTAGTGGAAGAAAATGATATCTTGACTATGTGTGAGGTACTTGCAGAGCTTTGGATCCCTGACCTATTTTAAACACTAAGAAGGACTTTAACATCATAGATAGTTGTTGCACCCTTTTTTAGGCCGAATTGTGTCAACTTTCAGAACAATCTTGCCCTTAAATCCTCATGCTTGTTTGTGTATTTTACACTAAAAGGCAATTGAAAAGGCAAGGAATTATATACCCTGAGCACTGTAGCTCTGTAAGTGATGGGGCGGAGCATGCATGGAAAGAATAAATGTAAAGATATTTAAAAGTTATTCTTTCCCACAGCATGGAAAGAATAAATGTAAAGATATTTAAAAGTTATTTTAAATATTATAGACCTGGGCATCCTTTATTATCATTGCCACATCTCACTGAACAATTGCAGTGTTGTGCAGACTTAGGAATCCATGTGCATAAGCAAGGGGATGCCTCTCCATCACTGAAATTCCCATCCTCTCTTCTTCTTCCTTCTCTTGCACTGCTGATATGGTAAAAACAAGCAAGTGTTATCTCCACAAAAGTGTCTTTCCTTAAAAGGATCTTTTCCCTTTGTAAGCCAAGCAAAGCAGACATTTTTGTGGGTGTTGGGGGCAGTGGTGGGGACTTAGGCTTAACATATATGATAAATATAGAAGACGTAGAGAAAGTATTTGGCATGTGGTTACAACTTAGGCAAAATAAATTCCAGTGGTTACCCAAACTAAAATGTTGGCTTTGGGTTTTTTTACAATAGCAAACAAAATAGACTGTCATTGAATCTGAGTGTGCCTTTGACACAGAGGTGGCCATGCTGAGACTGAAGGGGAAGCCCATAAATGAAATGAAGTATCTGGGAAATTTTGTGTTGTAAAATGTACAGTAATTTCTGTTCCTTGGCTTCAGCCACCTCACCTGACCGGCTGAGTTTGCAGCACTGACCACGAGGTTCCCAAGCAGCTTTTTTATCTTTTTTATTTTTGCGAGAAGAAATGGCTTTTGGGGGCAGCAGCATAATGTGCTTTGTCTGACAAGCGATGTCCTGACTGTGACACTGGCTGGACACTCCTGTGGCACTGGGAACACGGCAGGACACTCCTCACTGATATGTGGGGTTTGCCAGGGTTGTTATTTGGCCCAGAATAACCTTTTGTAGGAGCAGGGGTTTTCACTGCCACTGCTCAGGAGAGAGCCAGGAATCACAGAATCAATTAGGCTGGAAAAGACCTTTGAGTTCAAGTCCCACCTATTACCCAGCACCATCTCATCAACTAAACCACATCCAGTCTCTTTTTGAACACTTCCAGGGATGGTGACTCCACCACCTCCCTGGGCAGCCCATTCCAATGGCCCGTCACTCTTTCTGGGAAGGATTTTTTCCTCACATCCATCCTAACCTTCCCCTGGTGCAGCTTGAGAGTGTCCTCTGGTTCTGTCCCTCCCCGGCTGTCTGGGAGAAGAGACCGATCCCCCCCGGCTGCACCCTCCTGTCCCCCCTGAGCCTCCTCTTCTCCCGGCTCAGCTCCAGGGCTCTCTGGCCACCGGGGATTTCTGTCCCGGCTGTTCCCGGGGTCCGGGATCGCCGCCTGTGCTGCCGGACGAGCAAACGCTGGATTTCCTCGGAGCAGGTGAGAGATCCCGACACGGGAACACCGAGGGGCAGCAAAGCAAGAGCTCCCCGTGTCTTTCACGGCGGCCCAGCGGGCAGGGCCAGAGATCGCTCCCGCCCTCGGCCGGGGGAGCGGCCCGAGCCCACCGGACCTGCCCTGTCCTGCCCTGCCCGGCCCGGCCCTGCGCTGCCCACGGGCCNGCGGGTGGGGCCCGGCACGGTCCTGCTCCAGGTGGGTCCCAGTGCGTCCCGGTGCGGGTGCGTCCTGCTCCCGGTGGGTCCCGGGTGGGTCACGGATGGGGTCCGGTCTTGCTCCCGGTGGGTCCCAGTGGGTCCCGGTGTCACGGGCCGGCCGTGACCCCTCTGCTCTCTCCGCAGGTGCTCGAGGAGGTCTGCAGGAAACAGGGCGGCAGCCCCGGAGAGTTCGGCCTGAAGTGAGTCTGTCCCGGCGCTGCCGGAGCTCGGCCCGGGCGGGAGGCCGGGGCTCGGTCCCTCCGTGCGGGTCGGGCCTCCCCGATGTCCCCGTGTCCCCTCGGTGCGGGGACAGACGGTGAGGGCCCGTGTCACCCCCGCGGGCTCGGCCCCGCGACCCTGTTCCCTGCGGGTCTGACCCTCGGACTTGATGGTGAGGTTGTGTCTCTGAGCGGCCCTCGGTGTTTGGCTGCGCGTGGTTATGGAGTTAGTTGCTGTTTGTCTCTTTAAAGCTTGAAAAGGAACATACATTTGGGTGTCTTCTCGGTGACATCTACGAACTGCACCTGTTTTGGTGTGCAGATAGCTTTTATTGATAATTGGTTTCTGAATTACCGGTTGAATCACGTTATATGGCATCTGTTCAGCTTCTGGGGAATTCTCTTGCTCAGTACCTGGACTTTGTGTTGTTCACAGGCTCTGTTCTCCTTCAGGTTTCAGAGGAGTGTTTTGGACCTGTCGTTGCAGTGGAGATTTGCCAGGCTGCCCAACAATGCCAAGCTGGAGATGGTGCCAGTCTCTAACAGAGCAGGAGCTGAAACCACGGTATGTTTATGCAGTGTGACCTGATTTGTTCAGTTACCAGTTCTGCTGACAGGATTCCATCAGATCTGACGAAGTAGAGTGTGGCTTGGCGTGGCCAGTGCCTGTGAAAAGGACCAGCTGAAGACTAGTTGAAATGCAGTGGGAAAAGTGATTTAGCAGCTGAAAGTCTTTGGTTACGTTCTGGGTGAGCATGGAGTGCCAACTGTGTGCTGGAGGAGAGGGGGGAGCTGAAAAAACAGTGGTCATGGACACCCAGGAAGTTAAATATCAGTGATGACTAACTTGCTCCCCTTTACAAATTTCTGTTTCAGTTGCTGTTGTCTGCCTCTGGATTTTGGCTAAATCTGGGATTCTTACAGAATTCCCTTTTGCTGCTTTCCCAGCACTGCTGTTCATGGTGTGTTCACGTGTGTGTTCAGCAGTGGCCAAATGTTCCTAGTTAGTATGGTTTAAAAAGGGCTTATGGATGTTCTCTTGGAATTATCACCATGTTTAGGAGTGTGAAAATCTTCTGTACATGTCACTGTAATGACTGGAGGTGTAACTCTTACAGCTGTGCATGGGTTAATGAGTGTGAACTTCTTATGTCATAAAAATGATGTGTGGTCTTAAGTAGCCTGGGAATGAAGATTTTTCTATTGCTGATAGTCATCTCTCTTCTTGTTGACTTTCTCAATTTTTATGAAAGTTTCAGGTCCGTTGTTGCTGATTTCTTAATGTCAGTCAGCAAAGCTGACAAGTTAGTGGTGGTTGTTGTAGGGTCTTGCTGTCACAGGAGGAAAAAGTGAACTTTGGTGTGAGGTGGCTTTGGAATCTCTGCTCTGGTGTGGGTGTGCAGTGTAGTTTTAGGGGTCACTGATGTTGATGTTTTTATGTGTAACACCTCCATGTTCTTTGTTTTGGCACTACTGATGCCTTTTTTTCTGGCTTTGTTTGTGTATCAAATTATGTCTTTACTTAAAAAAAATACCACAAACTGGTAGCATCTGCTTAAAATTTTCGGTGAAAGGTGGTGATGGAATGGAATTTGTCTTCCAGAAGAAAGAGTTTCTGTTGAAATGTTGTGGTCATGACTTTATCTGACATTTGTGTCCAGTTTGGGAGGTACTGAAGGAAAACAGGGATTTTATTTTTTTCCCTGAGGTTATATTATGAGAAGGGGTAAGAAGGGACTGTAGGAGAGGGGTTATAGGGTGTAATCACTGCTTCAGATTGTGAAAGAGAAGAGCTAATGGAAGTGTAAGTTGTTACTCTTTAGCTGTATTTCAGCAGAAGGACCTGTAGAGGTGAGGCTTCCCTGGGATTTAAGGAGGAAGGAGGCTGGGTGGTGCTGGCTGGCTGCAGGGATGTGGGGATGAGTCTGATTCTGTGTCTTCTGTTAGGATAATGTGTGTGGAAGTAGGTGTGCTTCCCTCTGGGGACAGCAGTTACCCTGGAGACAGAACGCAGGTTTTGGTAAATCGTTTGTTCAGCGGCTCTGATATTTTAAGAATAGGAAGCTTTTGGATTTACATTTGCCTGTGGAAAACAGTGTTTCATGTAAGAATGGAACAGATTCACCTTGTGATGGCAGGTGATCCAGAAGCACCATCCATACAGCTGTGGTGTTAAAGTTATCAGCCTTTTGTTTAAATGTTTGTAAACTTAGAGGGTAGTAATTGGCACTGGTCTCTATTATCGTATGTAGTGCCTGAAGTTTTTAAAGAGACTTTTCTAAATGGCTGAATACGACTTTTCGTGACATGTTCAGCTTTGAACTGTTGCCCAAAAACTGATGCAACTGGTAGTCTGAATTTCTGGGCTCTATTCTTACAGATTGGTGATGTCAGCTGTCATCACTCCGAGTAGCTGAGAATAATTTAAGGCTTGTCTCCCGCGTAGGAGAGACCAGGAGGTTGTGCTGGTGGTGGGATGAAACGACACTGTCCTGTTGGCTCGTTGTTAATGATGCCACTGTTTCCTTTATGTAGAAAAATTCGTGTCTCCAGGAGATCAACACTTGCAGTGCTGTGAGGATTGGTGGGAGCCGAGGCAGATGACAAACATATTCCTCCATGGAAATTGCAGTGGATTGCTGCAGTGTCTGTTTTCCCATCCCTCCCTCTGCCCTCATGCTTGCACACACATCTTCCACACTCACTGAGAAGGTATTGGTAGGGTCAAGTGGAAAAACAGAATGAAAGAAAGAGTCTTTGGCTGTCCTGAGCTAATGTTCTTCTCAGGCTTTGGAGTAAGGCCAGTTTCTGTGAACTTTAGAAAGCTGTAGTTGACTGGAGAAACCAGGTTCCATCTTGTGGCTATGGGGTTTTTAAAGAATTTTCTTTAGACAGGTGAACTAATTGGGAAAACCTAAGAGTTAGACATTCTGCAGAAGGCTGAATATTCTCTCAAAAATAAACAACAAAAAAAGATGGGATGTTTGCATTGACTTTTCTCTGAATGTGTTCCAGTTCAAGATATGGGAGGGAAGCTGGTGAGTGTTCCAGGGTGGCCTCCCCATGCTCAGAACCCTAACCCAGTCCATCCCAACAAACTGGAATTCAGGCCAGAATGCCTGCACGTGTGTACAAGGGGCACTGAAATACTTCAAAACGTTGTGAAAAAATAGAAGTTTTCGTTCCATTTTCAGGTGAATTCAGTGTGTTTTCTCCACAGGTTCGGATAGCATTGCAGCTGGATGATGGCTCCCGTTTGCAGGACACCTTCCACTGCCAGCAGACTTTGTGGGAGCTCCTCAACCATTTTGCAAGGGTCAGGTAAGCATCGGGGATGGTCTCAGTCCCCAGTACTTCTGTGCTGCAGTTCCCTTAGTGCAGTTTGTTCTTTCTGGAATGAGGTGCTGCTGCTTTTGAGGGTTGCTGTTGTGCAGATTCTTCAAGGAAATTTGGAGCTCCCAGCAGGCTGATGTGGAACCTTTGGAAGACTGATTAGGTCCCGCTTAAATAGAAGAATTTCTGTTTCTGCATTTATTGAATAGGTACATGAGTTAGAAATCTCAGTACTATTTGAGTCCAGTCTGCAGTCAGTGCTTTCTCTTGTCTTCAGTTTTGAATTAAAAATACTGTATTGTTTTAAAATGTCAAGCTAATAATCTTTTGTCAAAGAAAGACTGTCCCGTTTCTCATGGCTTGGAAGATGAAGCCTTAAAGCTGTGACAGCCATTCTATTTTAATACTCAGGGACCAGGCCTACACTGTAACTTTTATCCATAAGTCAAAAGGAACAGTGTTCATGTAGATGCTAGAGGGAAAATAATTATTTTCTTTTAATTGAGGTAGGTCAGAAAACACAGGTATATAATTTTCCTAAGTGTTTTAAGTCCCCTTTTGTCCCTTACTACATCCTTTGGGAGGAGAGGAATGCCTGTTCCAGTTTAGGCACTGCTGGACTGGTGGGGGTGATGATAATTGCCAGTGACAGAGAGCCTTTGTGTGGCTTTCTCACACATTAGCTGACTATTTCTTTGGTTTAAATTTTGAGCCTTTTATGTAATTTTGCTCTTTTGAAGTGGTTTTATTGCTCCCAGGTTTTTGTAATACTGCTGGTTAATACACAGGCTTCTCTCAAGTGTCTAACTGCTGCAGTGTGCTGTGCCTTCAGAGCCCAGTTGCTCCTTCCTGCCCTGTGGGAGCTGAGCTGGGATGTTTGGATGGACTCTGCAAACCTTTGATTGAGTTCAACGGACAGCCAAGGTGCCCTGTCTGACTTAGTTATAGAACAAGCTGGATCTGCTGCCTCCTGTATGGATTTCATGGGCTGAGCTGCTGCTCAGTGTGTTTTGATTCACTTGACTAACTAGTCAGCTAATTGTTGGCATTTGCTGAATCCTTCCTTGGAGTTTCCAAGTGGAGACATTTTCCTGGAATGCTCAGCTGTTCTAAGTGCGTGAGGGGAAGTCTTCTAAATCCACTGGAATTTCCCCTGGGTCTCCAGCGTCCGTCTTGGCTAATTGGGTCTGAGGAAGGTCTGGAAGCTATTGTGGGGCTGCTCCTCCTCTCAGCGTGCGGCAGCCCTTGCACAAGATGTTTACAGGCCCTGTCAGATCGCTACATGAAGGAATCTAATCTGCTTGTGTTGCCCTTGTGAGGAGCAGCACATCAAAGAGAGGACAGTGTGTTTGATGTGTGTGCTTCCCTCGGTGGGTGCATGTAAGGGATTAGCAGCAGCTGGAGGAGGAGTTAGGCAGAAATAAGTCTCTGGGGATCTTTGCCTGGAGTCTGTGCTGCAGAGGCTGATTGAGGGCACAGCATTGTCTGCCCTGTGAGCGTGAGGCCTGAGGGAGCTGCTGCCTTTCTGTCTCCCACTCCTGCCTGCCTGGCAGCTTTGTGGGCTCTTGTACGTGGGAGTGATTACACTCTGCACACTCAGAGACATCCTTGATGGTGCTTGTGACTCTTCACTAATTCTGTGGTATCATTCATTAGGTTCAGGTATTTCCCAAACATTTTTTAGAAGACTCTTCAAGTCAAAGAGTTGCTTGAAGTGGAAAGCAGTTATTGGAAAAGTGAATGGAAGCAGGTTCTGTGCGTCAAACTGGCTTCCTCTCCTGTGGGTCTTTGGTGGGGACATGTTCTATTGTGCTTCAGGTTTTTAGCTCCTGAATGATCTTCATCCACCTTTCTTGATGGGCAACTTGAGGTTCAAGCTTTCGTTCCTCTAGGCTGTTCTGTCTGCCTTTTCTGTGGTTCTGTGCTGTTTCTCCAGGTTTCAGCAGCTCTTTATCTTTTGTGCACTGTCATTAAAGATTCCTGTAAGGATACATCTCGTCCTAATTGGAAGGAAACCCATTGGGAATAAGGTAGGGATGAGTATCTCTCCTGGATTGTCTGGAGCAGTCAGAGCACAGTAGCCTGCTGTGGTGCAGGCTGCTAAAGGCCAATCTCTTTTGTGATCTTTTGTTCAAGTTTTCCAATCAGGGCAGGATTTGTTTTCTGCCTTTAATCATCAGGCATTGGCCTTGGGAACTTGCTCAGGTCCTTCTGCCAGATGACGTTGAAGCCTGAATCTTGAATCACAGTATTATGGAAATGTTCACATAACACTAAGTCAGTCATTGGCAGAGTTTCTCAGGTGTTCAGTCACAACCACTCGTGTGGTCAGGCATGGAATGCCCAGCTGACCTTGGGAAGTGGCTCTGGAGGCCCCTGGAGCTGAGCAGGGATGTGTTGAGTTCTGGGCTGCCTGGGGGATTTCCTCAGCTGCTTTGCAGAGAGGTGGTTTCTCTTCAAGTCACAGGTGACGGGTGATGGTTTCCTGGTGGGGTGAGAGCAAAGCCATTCCCCTGCCCACACCAAGGCTGAACTGCAGAGACCAGTGAGATCAAGGGAAGTTTATTGTGAGGAGGAATTTCAGCTGTTTTGTGTTTGATAATAAACCAGCTGTTGCAGTGCAGATGGTACATACAGCTCCTGACCAAGGGATATCCTGGTGTAACTGCAAGGACAGGGAGCTTGGGACAGAGTGTGCTAACAAGAGCTGCTGGGGTGTGTGGAGAAGGATCAACCTCATCAGTTCTCTTGGTTTTGATGGGGAATATCCTGGGGCAACATCCTCAGATTTTATAGTTTCCCAGGCTGAGTTAGGCTGAGTCTGAATCTGAAACTTCTGAAAAAAATGCTTGTGAGAATTCAGCCAGGTCTCTTTCCAAACTGCCAGTGTCTTGTTCTCCCGGTCACCTTCTATCATTGCTGTGCTTGGGGTGAGAAGCAAACTAGTCTCCTTGATCTCATTTTTTAGCCAATTTCAGTTTGAATTTCACTTTGCACAAGTGGAGACCAACAGGAAAGAGTTTCTTCCCATGTTGAATCTAATGCTGTCACTGATTTCAATGCTCCATCATAATGTACTGGTTAATTCTTCAAGGCTTGTTACTTTTCTACAGAGGTTTTCTTGCTAAAAGTGCCTTTTTTTTCCCCTTTTGAAATCACATCGTCTTGGCTCAATGGGAACTGAGACTTGCTGTGACAGGTAGTGGTTGTCTTCTCCCTGTCCATCTTCTGTGTTTGATTAAGTGAATAAAGCTTCTCTTACTGGAATGTCTCAGAGTTGTTTATCTAGAGGAAAACAGGAAAAGTCAGATCTTGCTGTCCCAGCCTCTGCAGATAGCCTGTCAGGAGTTTGCATCATTGCTAATAGGAATATGTCCTATGTCACTGAAATGCTGAAATACGGGTTGATTCTCACTTTTCCTACAGTGGCAGCCTTGCCTTTGCTTTTATTTTCTCCACGGTGTCCAGAATCTGGAAGTTTCTGCTGTTCCTTTTTTGTTTGTTTGCTTGTTTACCTTCTTTTTGAATTCTTGGTCCACAGTTTATTTGCTTTAGAGCAGTGTTTCCTTCTGTTTGTTGCTGTGCATATGTGGAAAGAAGTGGACTTCTCCCCAGAGAAAGTTCAGTCTAAACAGTGATGAAGTCTAACTCAGATAAGGGATTACACAGAGCAAGTTAGTTTAGTCATGTTCCAAATTGGGTACTGAGGCACACAAAGAATCATGAGCTCAGATTTATCTAGTAAGATCAACTAATTTCAGATTTAACTTTAATGATTTCCGCTTTGCTTTTAAACTTTTATGCTGCTTTTAAGGAAAAGTGACTGTGTTGGGGCACATTCTTTACCTGGTCTCTAACAGGGATCCTTTGAACTGTGATGGTCACTGCTGGAGGAGCATGGAGGGGAGTGTTGCCAGCTGATTTCACTTTGTGCTGTTCCTCTGCTCTGGTTTTGGAGGGGTGGGCTGTTCTGCAGATGCTGCAGTGTTTTGCTCTTCCTTGCAGGGAGCTGATGGAGCAGCGTGGTGAATCCTATCCCGTCTGTATTTACATGAGAGATGAGGTAAGGCAGCGACTCCCAACTGTCTCTTCTCCTGTCCCTGAAAAATAAGAGAAATTTAGCTCCACTTTCCATCCTGGAAAGTGTTTCTTTTGAACTTTCTGGAGAGGGGAAGTAGAAAAATGTTGGTCTTTTCAAAGCATGACGTGTCTGTATGGAAAAAAGCTCTCTTGGAACGTAACCCTGGGCTGTTGAGATCTCTGAGCCCATAAAATGAGCTCAATGACCTGTTTGTGTTTTTCTTTCCAACTTCTTTTAAAGCTTGAGTCAAAACAGTGGTTTCATTTTAATAAATATTTTCTTTTCTCTGTGTTTTGATCTTTTGCTATTAATGTTTTGTTTAATATTTTATATGTGCATGTTATGGAATCTGGTCTCCCTGGCTGTCCCCTCCACTTCCCACTGACCTCTGTGGACAGATCCTCTTTATTCTGGATCGGGTCGTTACAGGCAGATGGGAGGTGTGTGTAAGGCTGTCCTGCAGCTCTGAGGGGCTTCCTGGCATTTCACTTCTGACATAAAAGTAATGCTTTGCTGTAGTTGGATCCCATTTGTGTGTGTGTGACGGGGGGTTGAAAATACACGTCAGTCATCTTCCCTTGGGATGATTTAATGAGCTGTGAATTTGGTAGAGCAGTACAGGTGAATAGAGATGGATTCAGGTCTGATTTCCAACTGCAGAAAGAATGAGCTTTGAGCTGTGTGGTGTTTCTTTTGATACAGGTTTCTTTCAAGAAAGAGCACTTTACATGCCCTCCTGGGGAAGCAGTGGCTGTAATTACTGTCCTCTGGTTTTGTTGCAGATCTCCGGGAAAGATACACTGGAAAAGACAACCCTGAAGTCCCTTGGGCTGACTGGAGGCAGTGCCATTGTCAGGTTGGGAGGAGCAAAGTTTGGCCTCTTTATTTTTCACGTCCACTCTGGCGGTGAATTTATTTTGTTCCAAATAGAAAAAAAAAAAAAGGACAAAAAAATTTCAAAACTACAAACATTGCAGCACATTCAGTAATTGTTGCATTTGCCTGTTTATCTCAAAACTGCTGCCCAGATGTGCTTCCCACAGCTGCAGATGCTGGCACTGACCAGTCATGTGCAGATTAAAAGAGCTTGTTTGTTTCGTCCCTTTTTTTTCTCTCCTTCGAGTGGAACAGACAATTCAAAGTTAAAAGTCCCTCTGAGAGGGCAATCAGCTACCCCTTCATCCTTCCCTGGATCTCAGGCTCTGTGCTCACAGGGCCTGCTGGCTGTTGGGGGGTGAGGTGGGGACAGGGACAACAACTTTTCTGTGCTCTCCTGGCAAGCTCCTGGCAGTATGTACAGAAGGTGGGAGTGATTAGAAGCTGTGCTTTACAACTGGCTGCTGTTTTACTGCTGGTTCACTGCTGTTTTCCACTGGAGGACAGTTTCCTTACGGTGGAGTGTGTTCCTGTTCTGTTTTGTTGCACAACCCCCTGGCCCCCTACCCCTCCCTCCACAGCAAGTGGAGCTTGTGCTCTGTGAGCATCTGGAAAAAGCAAGTTGTTACATGAGGGGTGTATTTAAGTCAGCTGTTGTCTGTGTGTTGTGGCTGTGTTGAGAATGGGGAGGGCAGTACTCAGGATTGTGATTTTGTTGTCGTTCTTTTGCTGTCTTTCTAAAGGGTTGTCATGAAGAAATGCGGTTCCCCAGGTCGGGAGGAAGTGCCTTGTAGTGAGCCAACAGTGAGGCCAGGCCCTGTGGAAGGAGGAGAGGATGTGCTCCCACCTCAGGCAAACACACCCCCAAAGGACTTGGACCATGAGGATGTGGCCACATCTCTGAACAGCAGCTCACAGAGGCAAGACTCAGCTCCAGAATCTCCTGCCAGCGTGGAGAAGCTGTGGCCTTCCTCAGAGCCTGAGCCTGCCTCATTTGTCCCTTTTTCTGGAGATGGAGAGCGTTTGGGAGACTCTTCTGTAGCTGCACCATCTGTTGTGTTAGATATGCCATCTTCAGAGATGCCAACAACGTCTTCCAGCCCAGGAGGCCCTTCTAAGCCAAAGAAGTCTAAGAACAGCCAAGAACTGCAAAAGGAGCAAGGACAGGTAAGGAAAAATGTGTTTGCAATAAAGGATGTCTGTGGAACTTCAAAGGGAGCTCAGTCCAGGAGTGTAGCAAGACTGTAGATGCTTTCATGTTGATGTAGACACTCTACCTTGGTTGACTTCTTTGTGGTTGCAGTCCATTCTTGGTAAATTCTGAATTGTTTAGGAACAGAAGCCAGACCCTGGAAGAACTCTGGAGTAGTTATGAACTGCACAAGTAACAGATAGAGGCCTTGCCAACCCGGTGGTGAATATTTAGGTATATTAGAAACATGTTTGGGTCTGTCTAATCAGTGTTATTTGACCTTGTGGAACACAGACCTGGATCATGGAGAAGGAGACAGGAGGCTGGGTGATTTGTTAGTCTCGCGTTTCTTGCTTCTCTCACCTGTGAGGGATTTGGAAAGGAGGAGTCTCCACTGTGTCTGGGAGGGGAGGCGGCAGTACAGGCGTTTGTGGTGGTCCATTTCACCAGCCTTATTGCTGGCTGGAGGGGCAGAGCTCCCTCATCATTCCTCTGACTTCACAGCCTGCTGGTGGAAGGACTCTGATGAACTGGTGTCTTTCTCAGAACCTCAGTCCAGTTCAAACCACTTTGAGGCACTTCTGGAGCCAGCCGCCCTTACAGTCTGAGAGCAGCTTTGGGAGCAGCTGCATATTCTGTTGGGGGGGGTGTCTGCCCTTGTGTTAAACAGCATGTGATTTTGACGGCTGCTTTCAAGCCCTTTGATCTCTGGTGCTTTTGCTGCTGATTGATTACATTTTGTTCCCTCCTCCATTCTTGCCATCCTCTGCTCTCGGCGGCAGCAGCCGAGCAGGGCTGGCCACATGGCATCTGCTTTTTGTCCCTTTTCAGTCCCGAGGAAAAAACCCAAAACAAAACGAATTATTTTTAAACATCAAAGGTCCATTTTTGTAAAAGAATCTTCCCATTAATGCTTTGCCTGTGTGTGGTTTTTGAAGCTGAGGAGAGAGGCTGGATAAAATCTGTGCCAGCGTCCTCTCGTTTCTTGGTCTAAAGATGGTTTACAGACAGCTGCATGCTGACTTTGATGTCAGAACGTAAATTATTAGAAAGTAACTTAACACCAGATTCCCCGTGAGATTAGGGCTCCCAGGGGTGGTGGGGAGGAGGTGGGTCTCTGGGGAGAGCTTGGTGCTGTCGATAGACACGACTTTACTTAAAATTAAATCAAAGTTTTCCTCAGCTTACCTGCTTCCTTGGGTCCAGAGTGATGACCGCAGAGTGAGCTGCATTATTCCTGACACTTGGCTTTTTGGCATAGGCTGCACTTAGGTAGACACTGCTGTGAACATATGTCTTCAACTTCGTCATGACATCTCAGGTTTGGTGGGAAAAGCATAGACTTGGAAAGTGCCAAACCTTAACACTGCATCTTTTGCTCCTAAGGGATCTCTTGAGTGAAACAGGACAGCAAAATGCACAGCTTGCTGTCCTCCAGGTTACATGATGGAAGGTAGAACATCTGTGCTGTGGCCATGTATCGTTACAGGAAATACTCACCTTTCATCACGAGGTGTGCAGAGGGCTGGGAAGTGGGTTGGGGTTCCTGGAGCCTCTTGTTGTAATTATTGTTGGAATTTAGTTTTTGAATTCTTGTCTGCACTTCAGGACTTCTGGAGCCCACAGCAAGGCAGAGGAGTGACTGGAGTATGTGTCTGCCTTCTGCCATGTCATGATTCCCAGTGACTTGGCAGAATTCTTGAGCTGTTGCCATGGCTTGTGTGGGGGCCAGCCTTTTTCTTGTGGAATCCTGCCGCTGTTGGGATGAGATAAAGTGCTTGTTAGAGCCATGGCTAAATGGTAACTTTAGGATTTGCTAAATCGGACTCCATCATATCCTAGCATCCTTCACAACTTGCCATAGGATATGCCTCCTCAGTCTTTTGGGTTTGGTTTCTTTTTGGGAAGGAGCCCATTTTTAGCATGTGTTTAGAATAACATGAAATTTAAGCCTGTTTGAGGAAATGAAGGTACATACAGCTCGTTACTGGGGAGACCTGATTAATTCTCCGACCTCTGGCATACACGTGTGCCCTCGCTGGTGAGGAACACGGAGCAGCCAGGTTCTTTCCCAGAGGATGGTCCTGGATGCTTGAGGTCCCTTCTGCAGCACTAGGCATCCTTCCCCCCCTTTCCTCTCCCCCAGGAAAGCTGCAATCAGTCTCTCCTTCACCCGCTCATTAGGGCTGACCCTGCTCAACTTTCTAAAAGTAGCCAAGGGTCCCACCCACACAACCAAATTACCCTTTAGTGCCCACAAGTAGAGTGAACATTGCCTTGTAATTTGTGTTGTGCTTTTGACAATTGAGAAGACTCCTGTTCCCCAGAGGCCTGGGGGAAGGGCCCGTGGATGGAGGGAGGACATCCCAGAGTTAAGAAGGATTGGGAACATGAGGGAATATGGGAGAAGAAATGGGCAGCAGGTTGGTTCACGGAGCTGACAGTCCTGTTAGACTGGCAGCTGACTGTGAAGAAATGCTGGATTATCTACCAAAATGTTGGACCTCTGTCTGATCTGTAGGCCTCTTCATCCTTCCTTCATCTCATGTAGCCTCCAGTGTGCTGTTCTGTGTGTTTGCAAGCTTTGTGCCTTTAAACAGTTTTGGAATTTGAAGAGCTTGACTTGTTTGAGAGCCAGGAGGTGTGACTGCCTCTGGTGTGCTTGACTCTGGTTGTAGTTTGTATTCAACAGTGTGTATCCACGCTGGTAATTTTATTTCATTTTGCATATACTATCCTTTCACTCTTTTTCAGGAACCTTAAACAATGCATGTAAAACTAATCCCAGCTCATTTTTGTTCTGTAGCTTGTAGAACGAGAGCCCCTTGTGTATCACTTGGACCTACTGGAACAACTTCCTGATGGCCCAGAAGAGCTTCCTGATGACTTTTTTGAAGTCACAGTGGATGATGTACGGAAACGTTTGGCACAGCTGCAGAGTGAGAGGCAAGCAGAGAAAAGGGACTGAAGCTGTTGGGTCTGAGCTAATTTCTTTCCTTACAGGAAAATATGTAATTATTTTCTTGAAGTTAATGTTTTATCTTAAATATAGGTGGACTTTTATTTTGCCCCCCCTATTCTGTTTAATATGGTGGTCTAAAACTGGATCTTGAATGACGAGAAATTCCTAATTTTTATTTTGTTTCCCTGTTGCTAATTAATACTTATTAATTTCTTGTGCTAGTATTATTTTCCAACTTCAGCAGCTCTTCTCTGACTCCAACATTAGTCTCTGCTTTATTGGATTAGTAAGTCCATTTCTTCTTGAGTAGTCTAGGCAAACTTTCCCCCTCTTCTTCTAAAGATCTTCTCTGGCATCTGCTGTGGTGAACTTATTTTCACACTTGTACAATGAAAGTAATTTTATGTGGTATTGTTGCTGATGCTCATTAGTTTCATATATGAGATTTTGGGATAGGGGCCACAGGAGATGGGGAAGATGCTGTGAGAGATGCTTGCAGCAGCTGAGCTGTTCTCATCAGCCCTGCTTCGACCTTTCACTGTCATAATAAAAATACATCTTAAAACTACAGAAGCAACAACTTACCTTCTTCCTGTGTCTCTAGGAAACGTCTGGAAGAGGCTCCACTGATGACAAAGTCTTTGAGGGAGGCTCAGCTGAAGGAGAAGTTGGAGCGTTACCCAAAGGCAATGTTTGCTCTTTTTCCTCTGGCTAGTCCTGACCTGGGGGTTGAGGGGGTTCAGTTGTGATCAACAGGCTCTCAAGCTACTTACAGGAAGACTTTTCAGATTCCTGTTCCTGTTTATTGAATAATTCCTGAATAATTGAGGGTGCTGGCACACTGTCTGTACCTGTCTGTGAGGGACTGTCTCTTGTTTAGGCATCATTTAGTGCAGGGAGCTCCTTCTCTGAGTGAGAGCTGCTGCATTGTACATCACAGTGCTTTGAGAGATGAGTTTTCTTGCCCCCTTTGGAAAGCCAGACAGCCCCAGTCCCCCAAGGACCTGTACAGCACTGTTAGTCATGCAAAAAACCCCAAACAAACCAGCTTGCACATGGTAAGCCAAGGAGAGATGTTCCAAAGCAGTGATAAAACACTGACCTCATGTGTTTTTGCTCTGGTTTAGGTGGTGCTGAGAGTTCATTTTCCAGACCGCCATGTCCTGCAGGGGTTCTTCCATCCCAGTGAAACTGGTAAGACAGATCACCACCTCAGCCTGGGCAGCTGCAGCTCATGGCTCTCACTGAGGCACGAGACAGGGCTCTGGACAGGTCTTTGGTGTCCAGGGAAGTAAAACTGCTCTGAAAAAGCAGCAGTAGGTCCTTGTAGGGCCCTTGAACAGTGTCTGGGCTCATAACTTGGCTAAGGGCTGCTTGGTGGAGATTGTCAGGCTGCTTGATGGCAAAATACTTGTGCTGAGAAAGCTATCCCACTTGCTCTCCACCTTATTTTTGTCCAAATGATGTTACTGGGTGCATTTGGACACTGCTGTGTTAATGTTTTGGGGGAAAAATAACACCCACCCTCCCCAATCCAAAACAGCCCCTGAAAAGCAGGAAGAAGAAAAGTAATCTTTTCCTACTGTACTGGGAGGTGATGAACCTTTTTGACTCTGTCAGTTCACAAAAGATGATTAGACCATGCCCCAAGTAGCTCTTACTGGTATCACTGGAGATCCCTTTATTCCCAGCTGGCAATCACAGTTACCTGCACAAGCCTTTGGATAGTTTTCTGTGGAATGCAAACTAATAAGGAGTCACCTGGTCACTCTCTGTAGCTGCTGTTGGATTTCCTGGGCATACTTAGGTTTTGCTCAGGGACCAGCATGTTCAGGTGGCTTGGTTGGTTGGTTTTCTTGTTTTTTCTACAAGAAATTTGTAATAGCAACAGTGTACTTTGGAGGAAAAGGCAATCTTCATACATTGTAGGGGGCAGTTCTGCTGTCACAGTTTAGCCTTTTTGCCCTTTTGAGGAATCAAATGTAATTCAGCAAACATCTCTTTTTTTTTTTTTTTTCCCACAGTGGGCATTTTGAGAGACTTTGTAAGAAGTCACCTTGCTGATGCAGAGATTCCATTTTACTTGTGTGAGTGCTGTTGGTAATACTGCTTGGCCTTCCTTTGCAAAGCCTGTTCCTAGCTGTGGTGTGGGGGGGATCTGCCTTCCCTAAACACAGCCTCACATTGCAGAGGAGCTGTAATCTGCTCCCTTGGCCACATGACAGCCTCTGTGGGCATGTGAACCTGTACACCCTTCAGAGGGCAGGGATCCTTCCTGTGCATGCTGTACTTGCTGTTCTGGTTGCTGGGTGGCCCTGGTTTGTAACTTGTTTTTTAACTTCAGTTGTTGCACCTCCCAGAATCACCTTGAAGGATGAAAGTCTGACCCTGTTTGAGGTAAGGACTCACACGTGTGCTCAGGCTTTATTTACTGTACAATGCCATGATCCCTGTCGGGTTTTGCTCAGCCAAGGCCACTGGAACCAGGTGTTCTGGAGCACAGTCTCTTCACCAGAAGAGGTCCACCTTGTGCAGCAATAGGCACGGGCACTCTGGGGCAAGGCCAGGGGTCACATTGTTCAGTGCACACGCTGTGCCACATGGAATGGGAGATGAATTTAACCTGGAGTCGTTATTGCAAGGGCTGAGCTGAGTTTGCTCTGGCTGGCTGGGCTAGAATAGTGAGAAATACAAGGCTGGGTGTGAAAAAGGAACTGTTTTCAATTTCTACACCAGGAGCTGGAGGCCAGACTAGACAAAGATCTGACCTTTTTGAAATCACTGTGAGAATTTATTTTAAGCTAGCATGTACATTGAGGAATATACAGACTTTGTGTCTGATTTTTCTCAAGGGCTGAAGTACAGGTTTTCAAATGCAGATTCCTGGAGTTTTTTACAATGTCAGGTAAATTGGTCTTGAAGTTGCTGGCAGGAAACTTCTGGTGGTTTATATCACACGTGTTAAGAGAGAGATCAAGTGATTTTGCCAGTGGCTTTGCCTCAAACTCACGCTGTTTAAGTGTTCTGTCATTCAGAGCTGCATGGACCTTTCCTGACTGATGCAGTGGAGATCCTACAGAGTAAAGGCTCACGAAGCTGCAGTGAGAATTCTTGCTTGATGCCCCCAAGGGAGCAGAAGGGATGGGGAGAGGGGTAGAGGAAGGGACTTTTCAGGCAGCGTGGTGGATTACGCAGGGATTAGCAAGTCTCTGAAGTTGTTTGCGGTGGAGCTTTCCAAGTTCCACAACTTCCTGACCAGGCCATGTGGAAGAGATACATGTGCAGCTGCTTTTAGACAACTGAACCTTCAGACCTCTATCTGCCTTCTGTTCATCCAGCCTCTGATGCCATCTCAGGTGTCCCTTGTTACCTTTGGTCTGTCCTCTAAAAATTCCAAACTCCTCTGTTTACCTCCATTTACCCTTGCCTGCCTCCTCCATCCTTCAGTGCTGTTCTTTCATTTTCTCTTTCTCAGTGTGCATCTCACGTTTCTCTGGATGTCTTCTGAAACATGACTGGTGCAGTGAAACACCACAGGAATAATTACACCTCCTTGTCTTTGAAATAAGAAACCATGTGGCAGGAATTTTATTTAATTTACTGTGTTAAAGCCTTTGTTCCATACCTGGCACCATTACTGGTGCTTGTTATGTATGGGGCAATTTCCCAGTTTCTTAGTTGTGACATTTACTGTGGAATTCACTCCTCATGGCAGCTTCCTGAGACATAAAAATGTGTTAAATTAGTGTTCTGTAAAGGCTTGGAGCTGCCTTATAGCTCAGTCTTAGAGGCTTCATTAGAAATCACAACTTGGTAAAGAACCTGGTCAGTTTTAGTGTCACATGTCTCCAGGCTGTGGTGGCTTTCCTTGTGCTGCAGTTCTTGCTGTGACACATGGCAGAAGTGCAGAGCTGAGGCTGTTGGAGATGCTCTGCTCAAAAGCTGAAAACTCTCTGCAAATTGCCTGTTTTAAGAAAGGATTTTTTACTCATTTCTCATATCCTCTCTGTCAGCACAAATGAAGAATAATATCCAACTAAGATAAAGGGTGTCAAATCCGAAGTTGATTTTAAATGTATTTTTATTCATGTCACATGTAATCACAGCACAGTCAAATTAAACTAATTAAAAAGTGGCTGTGTTGAGAATTTGAGTAGAATTAAAGTAAAATGGGTTTTTTTAAGCCCAATCTTTAGTTAAAAAGATCACAAAATCATGACAATTACTTGCAAAATGTGGAGAGCAAGTAAAATCTCATGCTTAGAATGTCTCTTAGGGATTGTACCCCTGAAGTGAGAGGGCTTGTTCTGGAATAAGAGTGTTGTGGAACACGGGGTGTGAATGTGAATGAAGTGCTATTTATAAATTACTGAAGTTTGTGGTGAAGCCAATAACAGGAGTGGTTGCAAATGGTGGAGTGCTGTACTGTCAGTACTTCTGCCTCTCCATCCTTTGATCCAGCTGATAAGATTGGCACCACATTCATTAAATTTGATCACTTACTCTGAAGGGAGAACCTTTATGCTGCAAGCACAACCAGGAAAGAAGACAAATGTTGTTGACATGTTTGCCAAGATACTTGGGTTGAAAGAACTATCTGAAGTGAGTTCCCCCCAGATCTGTGTGTATTTACAGTATAGTGAACACACAGGTTGGCAGCAGTGTGGAGCTTTTGGAACCCATAAAGACTTCAAGGCATGGCTTTGATTTTTTTGTTGCTGTTTTTGCTGGCTGCCTTCTTCTCATGTCCCTTGAAGTATTTTATAATGTTCTGCTCTCCAGAGCTGATCAACCACAGGCTTCCCTGTTGTAGCATTTGGCTTTGGGTTCCTTGTAGCTCTGGTGGCTTGTTTGTGTTTTTCTAGGCTGCCTGAGCTTTTAAGAGTTGCTTCCTGGCTTCTTTCTCCTCCCAGAAACAGGCACTTGTGTGGTGCATATCTGGGGTGGGTTAGTGGAAAGAAATCATTGATTGTTGAGTTAGTACTAGGAAAGAGTTAGCAGAAAGTAGGAGTACAGGCCACTGGAAAAGTCGAGGCAGCACAGCGGGCAGGAGGCCATCACCCATCTTCAGAGGAGCTAAAGGGATCCACAAGCTTCCACATAAATATTTAGGTCTTCTAATCAGGTCTTAGAGCGCACTGTTTCCTCTGGTGTGTCCTGAGAAATCCAGACAAGCAGTTTTTTCCTTCAGTTCAGTTTCCCTGTCCTGTTTGTCAGTGCCACTTTGGGCGGTGTGTCTGTCATGCCTGTTCAGTGAAGCCAACTGTGACTTGGGCAGTGTGGAACCTTCTCTGTTGGCAAGAGTCTGAATGCAATGTTAGAAAAAATGACTTCATCAGAGTCAGTCTGTTGGGGCATTTCCAGTGGCAAGTCTTGTAGTTGTTACACTCAGTAGCAAAGAAAAGTGCAATTAATACTGAAATTCATCCAGAAGAGGATGGCATGCACTTAAAAGTCTTAGCCCTTTACTTCTCTGTTTCAGGATTTTCTCATCTGCCTGCATTTGGCAGTGATCTCAGCTGCTGATTGTTGTGAGGTCTGTTCCCCACACTCGCAGGGGCTGCCTTGTGATGCTGACTTCAGGTATGGCCAGGTATCCTTGTCCCAGTGAGAGCTTCCTTGGGCAACTCATTTGAAGTGGAAATCCTGCCCAAAATGTTCACTGTTGCTGTCAAGTTCTTTCTGATCTCAGCTCAGGGGCTCAATGAATGCTCTTTATACCTGGATTCCTTCTCAAAACAGTGTTCTCAAATCTCGCCTTTGCCTTATGAATTTTAAAGGTCCCCTGTCCTGGCCGAATCAGAGCTCCTCTGTGCTGGCTGTGGAATATCCACCTCCTTTGGCAGTTGCCTTCCACATTAGGCAGCTTTGTTCTCCCTTGCTCTGCCCCTTTCCCCGTGGTGTTTATTTCTGTTTCAGCGATGCTGTGCAGTCTTGCCGGAGAACCTTCTGATCCACCGGCTTTCCAGCTGGATTTTCCAAGGGCTGCTGTGTGCTGTGCAGTATTTCATGTTGGTAGCTTGGGTTTCTCCTTCCGTGCGCCTGTTCCTTTGAAGTGCTTATTTTCTTATTCATCCTCTGACATCAAACCAGCAGCAGACCTGTGGGCACTCTGATCCTCTCAGATCGTGTAACGGAAAGAATGCTGCTCCTGGCAGCTGCCAGTTGCCTTCTGCAGCAGCCCCTGACTGCTCTGACAGCCCTGCTCTGTCAGGGAATCACGGACAGCGTCCTCACTGCTCTGCTCTGGGATTGGTTTTTGCACGTGTGTGTGTGAAGGAGGAAGTATTGAGGCTTTTTGGGGAGGGCTCTGTGTTCTAGAGAACAAGCTACTAAGACATGCAGTAAAACGAAGCAGAAATGTTTTTCTGCTCTATCACAGCTGGATTCACCAGGGAATATTGTCCTAGCATGGATATTTTTGTCATGGAATGCACGATGCAGCAGCCCCCGTGTGTCAAGAGGCTGTGCTGTCACAAACCACGGCCACCACCAGAGTGTCCCAGGGACTGCTCGCTGCCTCTCTGAGTACAACTGGAGTCACTCAGATGGGTGGTTTCAGACCAAATGTGGCTTTGTGAGTAAGGGACTGGTCGCCAGATCTCTGAAATGGAAAGTGTTCATTTAAACTTCTGCAACTGTAACTGTGCAAATGGGTGAAGCTGTGTTACATCTTTTTAAAAAGTAATTTGGAATGATACTTCTTAAAGGGGGAGACCAATAGGCAGAACGTTGCCTTCCTCCCCTTCTTGCCTCAGTGACTTTCTAATCCCTTCAGAAGAAACTCTTTGATTACATCCGTGGATGGGCTCTAGAGACTCACATACCTTGTTCTTATTTTGGTTTCTGCCATCCCCCATGACCTTGAGTGAATTATTGCATCTCTTTAGGTCTCAGTTTTTCCTCTGTACAAAAACAAAAAAAAGGCCCCGAAACCGAAGCCTAAAACCCACCCACAGGCACAAAGCATTTTTATGCATTTTGCATGTTGCCATCCATTTGCATGTGTACAATTGCACAATGAGGTACCATTTTCAGTTGGGTTTCTGGGTGTTGGTGCAATCCATCTGACTGTATCTGGTAAATATGCCTTGCACAGTGTGATTTGAACATCATAATTCAGTAGATTAATAGCATCTATTTCCCCAGTCAGAAGGGCATTGTTTCTTTGGCTGGAAATCAAAGCAGCAAGGAAAAGAAATGCTGAGTGTTTGAGTGTAGTAACTGGCTGTTGGCTCAGCCCTGTGGTAGTAATTCTCTGCCTATAACTGAATGGAGCTTTTTAGCTTAATTGTTTTGAGCAGCTTTTGATTCTTTTGGTCAATCTGACAGGCTCGGTGTGATTCTAAATTTTCAAAATCTGTTCTGATCACAGATACTCTTAAAAGAATCCTGTGCAGCGAGGTTAAGAACTGCAGAATTGATCTTCTGGAAACATTGGCAAATGCATTAGAACAACTGCAAACATTAGAACAGCTGACCTGAGAGTTCAGTTTTGAGCTGATGATCTGCCCAGTGTGTGATCCTTACATTCTTAGTTGTGTCAGAGAATGCCTAAAGGCTTTTACTTTGGGTTTGTATGTTTTCCTGGACGACATCTACTAAAGCCTTCTCATCTCTGTGCCAAGACAGCCTTTGAAGGGTGAGATCATTCCACTGGCCAACCTTTTTAAAAAAAAAATTAATTTAAAATTGCTGCTGATTTAGATACTTTTGTACTATAGAACACTCTGGGACAGCATGATGTCCTGCCAGTGACTGGTGAGAAGTGAGGTGCACCTGCCTTCTGTGAGCCCCCAGGGTGTGCTGGGGGTACCTGAGGATTCTGCACAAAGGAGGCTGGACCCCGGGTCCTGTGCATGAGCCAACAGTCTGTTTGGATTGAAGAAAAACAACTTCCTGGATGGAAGGTTGGCAGGACAGGACTCTGGGTTGGCTTGCCCCTGGGAAGGGATGGGGATGCAGGGAGAAGAGCCATGGGAAGGAGGTTGCAGGCTGCAGTCTAGCTCCTCTAAGGTTTTTTTTTTTTCAGTTAAGATTTTGAACTGAAACGTTTGGACTGATGTTTTGCCAGGAGAGGGAAATGGTTGTGGATGTGGATCCTGAAACTGAGAACTATGGTTATTTGACAACCTGTGAGTAAATAGGGTAGAGGTTTGTACTGGGGCACGGTCTGTCGGTGTGTTTGTTGGTTAAGTGTGTGTCTAGCTCTTGGTCTGCGTTTCTCACTCTTTCTCTCTTTGTGCCTCACACAGGCCCTGCCATGAATTTTCTATGACCCCTTGGGGCCATTCCCACATGAGGCTTTGATGTGTGTGCCCAGGGGTTGATTGACAAGGAAGTTTCAGTGGTGGCAGCAGGGGAACTAAGAGAAAAGGGCAGGGCTTTGAACTAAAGGGCTTTGAGCTCTGAGATGCTGTGCTTACTTATCTCCTTCAGAATGTTAATTATTTACCAAGATAATTGGTTGGGAGGTGAAAAAGGAGGGGGAGGTTATTAAAAAATTCCAACACTAACACACTACAAAAACCTCATTTTCCAACTTGCAGCTGGCATGAAAAGGATGTTGTGTGTAAAAGGGCTGGAGTGTTTGTGTGCTGAGGGGGGCCTTTCTGAGGCACCCATTTCCTAAAGAGACCAGTGCAACGGAAACATCAAAGCTCTTGGGAGAGTTTTCTCTGGGGTTTCTAAACCACGTCTGGTACTTTTTAATTAAAAAAGTTTATGGAGGAGCTGTCTTTGTGACTGGAGCCGGCAACCTTGGGCCCTGTTGATTGAGGAATGAAATGTTAAAAGACCTAATAAATAATTATTTTTGTTAAATGTCAGTTCAGGGATGTGAAATTGCCCGGATGCTTTAGCAGGAGCTGAGACTTGGAGCAGGATGATGAGTGTCTCCTGCTTCAGTCCAGTGTGATGTCAGCTGTGCTGTGTGAGACAGTCTCCCACAGCCTTTGGATTAATGTCAAACAACTGTGGTACCACATGCTCATCTGAAGCTTGTAGGCAGGAAGGTGGGTGAAGCTCTTTCATTCTGCCATCAGTCAATAGTTTTATTAATCTCTATTAGGCAGTAGTCCACATCAGCCTCCTTGTTGAAGGTCAGGGTTCTGTCGAGTTTTGGTAATTGCTGTGCTGGATCAGGTCCGAGGACTGTTGTTCCAGTATCCAGGCTTGGCTGATGGTGGCAACAGAAGCTCAAGGAAACTCCAGAGCAGGCAGTGTCCCCTGCACAGACCCAAGTGTGCATGAGTAACCCCAAGGGAGGCAGTGGGTTACTTTAATCTGGTTTATACTATGATTTGGTTTCACCACCTCTCTCTTAGTACAAGGCTTCCTAAAATCTTAACCAGATTGTTTCAGCTCGTTTTTCTTTGTGTGGTGTTACACTGACATGTAATGCAGGCAATAAATACAGTATTTTTCTTTTGGAATCCTTTCTGGTAGAGCTGATTGTACCATGTCCTTGTAATCTTCTGCATGTCATCTTCAAAGTCTTTAAAAAGTACAGGTGTGTTTGTGATTCCTCAGCTGAACTGGAGGACTGTGAGTCCAGTTTTACACTTTGTCTGGTGCTCAGCAAAAGACCAAAGGGTAACTAAGGGACTGATGTATCCGACATATGGGGAGAGGCAGAGGGAGTCAGGGGTGTTCAGCCTGGAAAGGAGAAGCTCTGGAGGGGGTGTTGTCAATGTGTGCAGTCAGAGAGGGGGACAGCCAGGGAGATGGGCCAGAATCCCCAGCAGTGCCCAGTGAAAGGACAAGAGGAAATGGAAACGAATTATGGGAACTTCCACTGAGGTAAAAGGGAAAAATTAACAACCAAACCTACTGCATGGAAAAAAATGTTTGACTGTGGCAGTCATTCTGTCAAGTGGGAACTAGGAATTTAGTCTGGATTTATAAAAGGAAATACTGCATTCTGGAAAGCTGGTGAAACCAGACACATTTCAATTGTAGACAGAGAGTAAATGCAATAAAGAAAAATCTATAATAGATTTTGGAAGGCATAGATGGATTTTTCTTCTTTTGCTATCAGCCACTCGGGTCTTAGAAGATTCTTCATCATTTTCATGTTACCAGCACAGCAGTGGAGAATGTGGGTGCAGGAGACACGGGAACAGAGGAGGAGGAGTGGCCTGGCTCTTGCTGTACAGGTCTCACCACTATGGGCAGTAGAAAATTTTGCTCCATGTCTTACTCTGAGTGCCCTGTGCTCTGCACAGGTGTAACTTTTTCTGGATTGCACAGATGGTTCAGTGACCTTGGCTTGAGCTCCATGAGTTTGTCTGTAGCTATCTAACCTGCCTCTAGTGTTCACAGTGAACTATGAAAGCATCCACAATCAGTGAGACCTTCTTTTCCCCTTTTGCTGCAGGCTAAACTCTTTCCAACTGCTGTCATTCACTTTGGATCTGAGGAGTGCAGGGGTGAGTGGATTTCCTTTCTCCTGGATTTGATGGGCTGAGGGGTAGGCATTGACTGCCATGGGAGCAAGAATGACAGAGGAATGGCTCTGTAGAGAAAAAATCCTGTTGTTCAAAGTGTTAACTAGACAAATTACTGTGAAATGCTTTTGCAGAGCTCCTGTGGCAGTGGATTGGCTGGGGATGGTTGTTTGACATCTCTGGTTTATGCTTAGAATCTATTTCTCCCAGAGATCAAAGCACACTCTGGCTTCACAGAAAAGTTTCTGATATGCAGTGAGCACTGAAAGAAAATGTCGAGATCTTGAAGTTTGAATGGTGGAATAGGACACCTCTGAGTTGTGAAGGAAACCATCATGTTTTCAAAGTGTCCTGTGCCACTCAGGGGAAGGTGATGGGGATTTGCTGTAGTGTGTAGCAGGTATTTGTTGAGCTGAGAGCTGTGTGATACTGTGGTGATTGATGTGTCTGTGATTGGTCTCGTTTTTAAACAGCTTGTTACCTGAGATCAGACCTGCTGAGTTCTGCAGTTTCCCCTTCTGCAGCTGATTTATTAGTAGCCAGGTATGTTGGGACTGAATTGAGCTGCAAATGCCTGAGTATTTCAGGGATGGGAAGCATGAAATGATCTTACTACAAAGAAATTTTCTTTGAAGATGCCAGAACTTCCTCTCTCTGGAAACAGTCATACAGTCATACTTGACTGAGAGAGTCCTTTACAGAGTAGGACTTCAGTGACTAAATCAGGTAAATCCTACTGCTTCTGTTGTGGAAAAAGAAGAGCCTTTTCAGTCTGACTTAAAAATTTAAAGGTGGTGGTACAGGGGTTACTATGAAAAATGAAGTTTAATTCTCCTTATTTTCTTTCTCAGATGTTTGTCCACATCATTAGTTCCCCCTGCTTCATCACCTGTAGCATCAGGGGCTCCATCCCAATCTGAACCAGAAGTGGGAAGTGCCAAAAGGATCAGTGAGCCTCCAGAAGCACCTAGCACACAGAGAGCCCTGCAGGGCTTGAGAAGGACCCCTGGGAAAATCCCCAAATGGCTGAAGCTGCCAGGTATGAAACCAGAGCAGAGCTCTGCTCGTTCTGAACTGCCCCCAAAGGCCAGACGAGTTGGGTGTTGACAGGATTGTTGCACATGTCAGCTTGTGCTTGGAGGAACTTGGTTTGCTGCTTGTTGGTCACAAATTGATTTGTGACTTGAACTTCTCTGGGGTGGTATCTGAGTGCAGGCTCTGAACCCTGGGGGATCTGGTGCCCAACCCACATGCTTGCAGCATTTTTAACTGTGTTCTGGGCTTGATATACTGAGCTCTTAACTCTGCCACTTCAAATACTAATAGGGGGCATATTCTACATACCAAGGGCCCGTGTCACCTCTTAAATCTCTGACATTATTTTCCCTTTGCTGCTCTGCTCTGTTTTGGTACTTGTCTTTCTCTTGATTTTTTGTAATACCAAATATTAACTTCTAGGATGAGAATTTTGTGTTTGTTTATGGAAGAACAAGCAGAGCACAAGGTGTGAAGGCTGCCAACAGTGGGTTGTGTTTCCCTGCTGTGGCTGGTCTGGTTTAGATTGGTGCTGAGATAATGATGCAGTGGGAAACAGGATCTTCACTGGTTCCCATTTCCAGTATGTTTGAAGCATTGCACTTAAAATAAGGGTTTTCTTTCCCAAGTAAAGATTACCTGGATAAAGTACAAAGTATTATCTCACCTATCTGTGCAGGTTTCCCATTTGGCAGCTGGTATAATAACATACTCTAACATATGTTAATAACAGGAAGGATGAAGCTCCCTGCTCTGAAGGTTATGATGTGTTTACCATTCCATCTCCCTCAGTGCTGCCTGAGGACAGTCCAGAGCCCTCAGCCACCAGATCATGTTGAGAAATGAGACAGTGCAAATTGCATGTGAAGTGTTTTAATGAGCCTGTATTTATCTTGCAGGTGGAAAGAGATGAAGTGCCCTGGGCTGCTGGATCAGTGAGCAATCAGCTGTGCCCCTTGGTGAACTCACTCAGAATGCATAAGAAGGCCCTGGAGAGATCTAATTTGTATGAACATTAGTTATAAAAAGAGAATTGCTATATTGCAGCTGGTGGAGGAGTGGAAGGCCTGTTTATGGTCTTTGTAACTACAGAAGCAAGGTTAGAAGTTAAATTTAAGGTTTCTTGCATGCAAATAATAAGGGTAGAGAATTAAGGGGGACATAATTCCTATAAACTTTCTGTGAAGGACTTTGTTTCTATCCATATTTCTAAATTCAGTTTTCCCAGTTCTACTTTCAGATGTCACTTGTCAGCTGCCTGAATTCTGGCAGAAAGATACAATCTGGTTCAGCTTTACCTATAGTTGTTAAAGAGATGCCTAGAACAAGACTTCTCTCTGCTTCTTGCTGGATGGGGGGTTAGTGCTGCTGCTATACCTGAACATAGATGGGTGGAAAGTGAATGAAGAGGTCACTTAGGTCACTTAAACCAGCTGTGAACCTCTTGGGCAGCTGCATTTATGTTGTGTTCAGTTGCCAGAGCCTTGTTAACAAAGAGCACAGGTATCTGTTCATGGAATGCCTGGTGAGTTTGTTTCTGCCCTGGCTCTAGTTTCATTTTCACTGTGTATAACTAACATCAGTAATTCAGTTACAGCAAGGAAAAAGCCATCCAGTTAAAGGGTCTCTTCCCATGCCAGGTGGTCAGTGGTCAGAGTGTTCCCTGCACTGCAGTTCCTGTAGGGAAGAAGGCCCAGTCCATGTTGTTGCCTCCTGCAGATGTCACAGGGGGATGAATGTTGCTGGTTAGAGCTGCCAGCGCAGTGGAGATGGTGCTGGATTCTGTTTGAAGTCCTCTCTGTGGGTCAGTGATCCATGAGGAGCTGGGATTCAATGGTATTTTCCATTTTCCCTGTTTCCTCCCTGCTCTACGTGCACATCTGCACAATTTGTAGATGTAATAACCCAGAGTGGCCGTAGGACCCCTTTTGGTCGGTGTCTTTGATAATGTTTCTTGCCCTGGCACTCAGTCTCTCTGTGAGTTCACAGGAACCTGCTCCCTTTTCAATGGGCCTGTCATGCCTCATTCCCTTCCTCCCATTTTTTTCCAACAAAGCAAAACGGAGCTTTGTACCATCCAAATGAACTTCAAAGTGGCGAGAAAGGGCACCCAGGGTTCCTGGCACTTGTCATTGTCTCCCAGCCTGGCCAACATTTCCCTTCAGGTCTAATTACTTCCAAATGCTCCTAGATGCTTTGAAGAACCTTGGAGGGAGGGAGAGGCATGCAAGAAAGGTGGAAGAGGAAAAAGGAGACTCAAAGCAAAGGGAGCAGAATGCTTTAGCAAGAAAATTGATTGATTTCTTATATGACAGCCAAACATAAACAAGGAATCTGTACGGCCACTGCACTGGGGAATGTGAGAGCACTGTGTACAGCTGCTGCTCTAAATCCTCCCTGTGGAAAGCAAGCCCCTCTGGAACTTGACAGGTTATAAAAGACATACCACAGCAAACCAAAAAAGCATTAAAGTAATGTTGAAAGTTTATTGCTGCAGTGGATTAAGTGTGGCCTGAGCCTTCGCTTCACTGTCTGTGTCTTGGTTCAGGTTCTGTGTCAGGCTTATTCATGTCACACAAGTCAGAGGCAGACTGTGGCTAGAGCTGCTTTGCTGAATTTATGCTGAATATATTGGGAGGAAAGTAGAAGCCTTTGGTAATGGTAAGTGCTGGTGTTGGTCAGCAGCAGTGTGGTTGGGTGGAAGGTGCCTTTGGATGTGCTTGTCCTTACTTTTTTGAGGAGCACAGGAGCCATCATACAGTGCCAGTTTGCTTAGCTGCTCTGGCTCTGTAAGTGCCCTGCAAGTACTTGGTGTGAGAAAACAGGAGCAGTTCAGGGACACAAGCAGCAATATCAGGATTCCTGGGGCAGTTTCATGGCTTAAGTTCAGCGAAGAGGATTAGACTTCACATTGCTGACTGTGAGTTCTGCCCAAGCTTGTCCCTTGTGTACTCAGCTGCACATCAAACCCAATGAACCACAAGAATGACAAGGTGAGGGTTCCAAGGGGCTGGTGTCCTGAGGGATGACCCTGACGGCTCCTGGCTGTACGAGTGCAGTGATGTCCTGAGCCCCTGCCTGCCACAGTTGTCCCTGGGAACAGGACTGCTCCCTCCTGCTGGTCCCACAGCCCGCAGGGACAGCAGCAGGAGCGCAGCCCCCGAGCAGTTGTGCTCCTGCATTTCCCAGCAAAGACAGTTGGGCCGTGTGGGTCCTGCCCACATGTGTAAGGTTTCTTATTTCACAGCGGGTCCCCCCCCTCCTGCTGCCAGAGGGGCCAGGCTGTCCCATGATGTGGGATTCTCACACATGCTGTTTGTTATTTTGTCCTTTTTTCCTTTCGTCCTACAAAGATTTGGAGAAGAGGGTGGGTGTGGGGGAAACTCTGCAAGTCTTTGAAGCAACTTGTCTTTTGATGATTAATTGCAGTGAAGGGAGGGAGACTCATTTTTAGCTTATTGATGTTTGTGAGAACAAATTTATAGCAGAGGGGAAGCAGCTTCTGAGGAGAATATCAAATAGTTAAAAGGTTCTAAGCATTCTTTGATGTCACAGCCCTGGAGAAATACTGGAAGGTAGTGAGGTACAGACACTGTTTATTTATAAAATAAAGATCAGTTACCTGCTCTTGGCAAGAGCTTGTGACTGAGCTCCTGTTAACGACCTATTCATTAGACAGGCTTGGAGCTGGACCCAGAGCTGCTGTCACAGCTGCCTGCTGAGGCAACGGGAGCCTGAAGGCTGGATGGTATTTCCAGCCATGAAGTCTTTCCATGCATCTCTGTGAAGCAGCACCTGTTTCTCACATTAGCTGAGAAAGCCACAGTATCTTACCACGCTGTGAAGAACAGGCCTCTGTTACGGGAGTAAAGCAGTGAGATGGAAACAAGTTACATGCTCAGCTGAACAAAACAAGCATAGGACAGTCTGTTCTCAGAAACAGCACCGTCGGTATGGGCTGTATTGTGTCTGGCAAAGGACAGGAGAAACAGCAAAGTGGCAGAGGGAGAAACAGTTGAGACTGTTCTTCCCAGAGCTCGAGGCTGAGAGATGGTTGCTGTCAGCTCAGGACCGGCTGCTGGCAGGCAACGTGAGCTTCAGAAAGCCTCTAGAAATCCAGGAGCTGCAAGGGGAGAGCAAGGCAGTCAGCACATGGCCCAGGAGCCTGAACCATCCTTCAGGCCCAGAGTCACGTACCAGCTGCGGCAGCACCTTCTCCAGATGTTCAATCTCCACCTTCTCCAGGTCTTCTGTCTGCGCCTGCCTCACCGCCCGCGCCGCCGCCTCTGCGGGGACCGGAGAGTGAGAGGGGCTGGGCTGGTCCCCCGGGGCAGGGAGAGCGGGCAGGGCTGTCCCGGCCCCGGCAGGCCGGGATGAACCGGGGGCAGGCCGGGATCCATCCGGTACCGGGCCGGCCCCGCGCGCTCACCTCGGACGAAGACGTTCAGCATCTCGGCCATCAGCAGCAGCGCGTCACCGGTAACTGCAACGACAAGGCGCTGACGGGAGGCGGGACCCCGGCCAGNACCTGCGGGGCGCTGGGCCGCCTCCTGCCCGGGGCCGCGCCCTTCTCCGCGCTGGCGCTCGGAGACTGCGGCCTCAGCGAGGAAGGTGCGGCGGGGCCCGGGCGGGAGGCCGGGGAAGGTGCCCGGTCTGTGACATGCTCGCCCCTGTCCCCCCGTTCCGAAGGCAGCCCTGGTTCTGTGGCCGTGGGGACGGGCCAGGCCGGGTGAAGCAGCGGCAGTGAGGGCGCTCCGGCACGGCCGGGTCTGTGGGGCTGATGTCGGGGCAGGTGCACAGGCTGACACACAGGGCAGGGCTTTGCCCACAAACCTCTTTGACAACGTGTGTCTCCCGCCCCGAAAGCTCGGGCTCCCCCTTTGCAGCACAGGGTCCCTCTCCCGAGTCTCGCAGCCTCGTGTCCCGAGCGGGGGCTTTGACAGGACGATGTTCTCCCGTCGGGGGCAGAACGTTCCACCGATGAAATAAACAGGGTTTGTTTTTTTCTTACTCAGGTGTAAAACTTCTGTTGCACGGTCTTTGCTCCAACACCACAGTCAAATCTTTGGATCTGAAGGTAAGTCTGTTGGTGTAGAATTGTAACAAAGTGGTTGTCAAGTTAAAAGGAGCAGAGGCTTAATCAGAGTTAGAACTGGCCAGTCCTGGTGCAGGGTTGTTGAAAAAGAGGCGTAATTCTGTAAGGTTTTTGTTCTGAAGTGATTTAATCTTTGCATCCTTAACACCAGGTCACAACATTCCAAAGTTTCTCTGCAGATCATCTTTATTCATTTTTATTCAGTTTTGCTTTCAGATGTGATGGCCACTCTACTGAGAGTGACGTTCTGTCTGCATTCCTCTGGCATACAGCTATTCCCTTGAATACACAGTTGCAAACTGCATCACACCTTCCTAATTGATGCTAGTGCTAACCAAGCCGTTTCTAATTAAATGCATTGAAATGGTTCTGCTAATCTAGAATTACCGTTTTCTGTCCCACTGTGGCTCATGCTGATCCTGTGCTGTCCTGTGATTTTTGCAAGCTGTGAGTCATGGTGCCTCACAAGATCAGTGGTGTCTGTGGATTCACTGTTCCTCCAGGGTTTTTCATTTTGTGCAAAGCTGGCACATGAAAAAAATGGAGATTGGACCATCTTTAGCTGAAATCAGTGTTACAGCTGGGGTGCACCTGGTGGTGTTTGGTGGGATAGGCATAGCCCACTTACCACCCGGAACTTCTGTTTCAGGGGAATAACCTGCGAACTGTGGGAGCTGAGGCTTTGGGAAAACTTCTGAGTCACAACAAATCCATCAGGAGGTAAAAAAATGTGTCTGCCTTCTTTGTGTTGTTCCTGACAGATGGAGCACAGCAGCTGAAAAGGGTTGAGGGTGTTTTGATGGGGTAAGAGGAACATCAAGTGGTGCAATTTCTTGTGAGGGGTGGGAGAGGCAAAAGAGTGAGAACTGGAGGTGCCCTTTTGGAGGATGCTGGGCCCTGGCAGCATCCTGCTCTCTGAGACTGAGTCTGTTCATGGGGCTGGGTGTTTGACCAGGGACCATAATCCACGTATCATTCATGCTCATGCAAGTTCCATTTACTCTGCTGACTCCAATCCTGTCTGATTTCCCTAGCCTAACCTTAGAATGGAACAGCCTCGGCATGTGGGAGGAAGGCTTCTCCTTTTTCTGCCAAGGCCTGGGAGCAAACAACGTTCTCCAGCGGCTGGATCTGCGCAATAACCAGATTAACCATCAAGGGGCTGGAGAGCTGGCCGTGGCACTGACACAGAATGCCAGTCTTCAGGAGCTGGGTAAGAGTTCTGTGCCCATGCACAAATACGCATGCACACACACACACACACATATCTTCAGGTTCCTTGCAGCCTGTCTGACTTCTCCCAGCTGGTCCCAGTTCCTGTCAGTCCGGAGTTGGTTGCCAGCTTTGTGCAGGTCTTTGGAGAGTGAGGGAGTCTCTGGACCCAAATTGTGTAGCTGGAGCAGAACAGTCTTTAGCAGAGGAGGGAGTGTGTTTGTTCCTATTTGTGGATGCTGTTTTCTTGTGACAGATGCTTCGACTTACTTCACACTTGCTTTGTCCTTATATGGAGTTTTTCTGGAATTGCCTTTAGGAGAACATGGCTTTTGTTCCAGTTGTTTCTCATCCACAGATTCTGGCTGCAGAAGGAAGGCTCAGCAGAGGCAGACCTGTGTAGATTTTGAACTGTAATGACTTTCTGCACTTTACAAAAGATGTATCTGCCTTTCCTGCTTTGTCTGTTTTCTCTTTCATTTTGAAAGGGGAGAGTGTTCACTGCATTTGTGCTCAGACCATCTTAGATTAGTTAGCTGTGTTCATAGATGTATGAGGAGGATGGGTTCTCTTGGGCCAAGTGTTTTTCAGCAGATGTGTGACTACCATGGTGAAAATTTGCTTTCTGTGTAGATTTGAGATGGAATAATGTTGGGCTTCTGGGTGGCCGAGCTTTGCTGAACTGTCTGCAGAGAAACAGGACCCTGAAAAGGCTGGAACTGGCAGGGAACAATGTTCCTGGTGACATCATCAAAGCTGTGGGTAAGTGTGATTTGCTGTTCAGTTATGAATCACTCACTGCTCTGTCAGTTCAGCACTTGCTGCTCTAGAGGAGAGACGTCCCTCCCCTCCCTTTATCAACAGCAATTCCACAGTGCCCCCACACCACTTCTGGTCCTTTAGTGAGTGCTGGTCAAGTTGGAAATGTCAATTTTCCCAGCAAGAGAAAAGTGTCATCCTGAGTGCTGCTTCTTCCATCAGTGCTTGCTGTCCTGTTGTGTTAAAATGTTGTGCATGCTCTCTGTCTCTCTCTGCTTCAGAACAAGCCTTGAATCACAACCAGGACCGTGAGATGATCCTGAACAAGGCCCAGAGCCAAGTGCACATCCTCAGCAAGGAAGTTTTGAGTCTGAAGGACGAGAAGAACAAGCAGGTCAGTGGACTTACTTAGAGTTGCTTGACCTGTCTTCAGCTGTTTCTGGGAAGAAAACCGTGAGAAGTGTAAATGTTTTAAACTGATGCAGTTAATTTTCTCACTGAATTTTGCTCTGTTTACAGTTCTTGGATTTTACGGACACTATAGACAAGCAGAAAGAAGAAAAAGCCAGGAGTGAGAGGTGAGTTGGATTTCTAAATGCTTTCTGCTCTTTGGTGGCAGAATTGAGCCCTCTCCATTTCCTGGCAGAAATGACACACTTTATTTTGTCCTTTCTTTTTTTTCTCTCCCAAATGCAGAATGTGTTCAGCACGAGTCACCCAGCTGCAGGAAGCATTGGATGAGCAGCACTCCATTATGAATTCACTGAAAGCCAAGTATGGAAGAGTAAAATCTTCACCCTGTCTGTGCTGTATCCACAATGCTGAGCAGAGCTGCTCAGAGGGGGGATCATCTTGTAGTCTTGCTGACTTACTATTTTGCTTGGTTCTGCAGTAATATCCAGAAATTACAGTCAGATCAGGCCTTTGAATTAGATACTTAGCCAGCTTTTAAATAAAACTATAGTGCATTGATGTAAAAGCAAGTGAATTACAGAGGGTGAGAAGAAAGAAAGAGGATTGCTCCCTGCAATCTTGGAAAAGACTAGAATGTCTGGTCTTGGAAAAGCCTCTATGAAGTTTCTGTTTATAGGCTGCAGATGACAGAGGCTGCCCTGGCTCTGTCTGAGCAGAAGGTGCATGACTTGGGAGAGCTGCTGAAGGCCATGAAACAAGAACAAACGAGTTTGGCTGAGGGCCACTTCAGGGAGCTCCAGCAGCAAAAGCAGGTGAGCTGAATGGGTCCTAGGTGGATTTGAGAGCAGGGCTCCAGGTCAGAACTGGTTTGTGTAGATTTGGAGGATGCTGCAAGGGATAGGGAATGATGATTTTTACTGCTAGTGGGTTAATTAAAGCCACTGTGACAAAAATTCCTGTGTAAATTAGATCGGTGAGTGCTAGATGTGAAGAGGAGCTGTGGTATTTATGGGATAGGCTGGATTTGGCTGAGTGGCATTGGTTGGCATAGGTTGATTGTGCAAGAACTAAGGGTAGTACATTTTAATTCTGATTCTGTTTGCAGGAAGGTGCTGATCGGGAAGGGAAGCTCTTTCATGACTTGTCTGCTGCCAGTGAGAAAAATCTGCTGCTGAGAAACCAGGTAGGAAACTAAGCCTGAGAAGTGGGACTTCAACTTATGTGACTTTTGCTCTCTGTATATGTTCTTTGCTTTGATCCTTGGCTGTCTCTCTGTTCCTTGGCTTGTACAGCCAGATTTCTCTGCTAACAGAAAATCTTTTCTGGTGGTAATTTCTTTGTAGGTGGATGAGTTGGAGAGGAAGTGCAAAGCTCAGCAGGATCAGCTGTTCCAGGTGAAACAAGACTTGGCCAACACAACAGCAGAGCTGAAGCTGCGGGCTGTGCAGGCTGAGGGTGAGTGGAGCAGCAGAAACAGCTCGTGGACAGGTTGGGATCACTGTCCCTGGGTCAGTGGCATAGGGCAGCCAAGGAGAAAAGGTGGGGAGGAATGTCAGGATTGAGATAGGCTTGCTTTTAATCTGCAGAACGTCTGGAATTGGAGAAGAGGAGATTTAAACAAAGCCTTGAAGACAAGGAATGCCTCCGGGTAAAAGAGGTAAGGTGTGGGTTTCTGCAACATCCTGAGGTTAGTCTTTCTTTGATCCTGACATAGGGGCACCTGTTTGCCATCAAGTGCTTTTAAAAGGGTTAAAAAGTTAATGCACTTTCTCCTGGTTTGCAGGTGGATCGTTTGACGCAGCACTTTGAGGCCAGTGAACATTCCATGCAGGACAGGATCCAGAGGCTGGAGGCCATCAGAACATCTCTGGAGGAGGTGGGAAGGGGTGCTTCAGGCGTGTTTGAATGCTCATGTAGCAGTCCAGAGAGATGGCTGCCAGGGGAGCTTTGTGGAGTCTTCCATTTGCTGACCTTTGTAAAGATTGTCATGCAGGGTAGAGAGGAACAGAAAACAGCAGGATACTATGGCAGCTAAAATTATTTTTTCTGCTTTGGACTAGGGAAGGAGAAGATTCCAAGGAGAAACTTGCAAGTTCAGATTGAACAAAAATAAGGATTCTATTGAACATAGTCAGAGTCCTACCAAGATTTCCCATGCGGTGTCAAGCAGTGTAGCATGTTTCTCCGTATCTGTTTCCCCAGCTACATCGAGCACTCCCCTCTCCTATTCAACATTTTCCATGTTTCTGTGGCAGGAGCTGAGCCAAGTCAAAGCAGCTGCACTTGCTGAGCGAGGCCAGGCAGAGGAGGAGTTCATAAAAGCCAGGAGTCAGGCCCGCTTGGAGGAGGTGAGGACAAGACCTGTCTGTGGCCCTGCCCCTGTGCAAAGGAAGTGATTTGGCTGCCCACCCTATTTTTTAGTCTTGGGATCCCCTCTGGGTTTCACTAGCCTGCAAATGGTGTGATTGATGAAGAGGAAGCCCTGAAAAGTTTGACTTGATTTCTCTCCAATAGGGCTTTTTGTGTTAGGAACAAAAAGGGGAGAATCCCTTCACAGGAATGGAGTGGGACTGATGGTTTTATTTTCCTTTGTGTCTTACAGCAGCAACGACTGGAGCACCTGGAAGAGAAGCTGCGGCAGATGACTGAGCTGAGGGATGAAGCCCAGAACTGCTTCCTTAGGCAAAAAGAAATGGTTGCTGAGGCCCAGGCCAAAGCCAAACAGTCCAGTCTGCATGCTGATGGACTCAGGAGGCGGCTGGAGGAACTCCAGCAGGTAATTTGGACTGGAGTAGAGATGGTCACCACAGCGGCAGAACAACTTGCTGTAGTTTTCGGGTTGTTCATGGATTTGTCTTTGTGTGTCAGGACCTGAACAGGAAGGAAGAGGAGAAAGTGACAGAGGTGAATAAGGTGAAAGTGGAATTACAGGAGCAGATTGGGCACCTGGAAGCTGAACGCACAGTACAGGATGGGCTGAGAGAGAAGATTGCGGCTCTGGAGAGACAGCTGAAAGGTGATGGGTCCTTTGTGCTTCTCAAATGGTGATGCTGAGTTACTGCACTGGGCCTGGAACTGGGCTGTGCTCACGGGTGGTGTCACTGGTGCTTCCTGCCTGTACCTACACCTATCAGTTGTACCCTCCATCCAGGTGCATTTGCAGGGATTCTTGTCCTCATTTTATAGAGACCAACACTCACATAACTACCCAGAGTTGTGCAGCAGGCCTGTAACATGTTGCTCCTGTTTATTCTAGGGATACCTTAATTTTCTTTACTAATGCTGCTCTTTCACAGCCCTGTCAAGTAATCACCGTGAAGCACTGCTGGACAAAGAGGGTGAGATCTCTCTGCTGCTGGAGAAGCTGAGAACGAAAGAGGCTGAGATCTCCAGGATGAGGGAAGAGGAGGCCCAGCGGGCAAGTTTCTTGCAGAATGCCATCATGGCATATGTGCAGGGACCCCACCTGGGAACCCACAGCTCAAGGAAATGAGTCTGTGAATTAAAGCATCCAAAGACCTTCTGGCAGGAGAGGGTGAGCAACTCAGGTACAGCTCCTTCTTCCTAATGGGACACTTTTGTCAGAGTGGGGTGACGCAAAGGCTTGAAAACCCAGAAAATTGCTCTTCAGAAATCTTCCTCCTGGCCACATAAAGGGAAAAGGAAACAACCATCTAGGCTTGTGGGTGTGAGTCCATGATGTGGAGCCCTTGTGCTGCCGTGGTGTTTGAAGTATTTTCTGTGTCTTTTTACACAGCACCAACCTGTCAGCACATCCTGTTTCTACTGGGGGGACTTGTGTGTCCCTGGCAGAGTCCTTCTGCAGCATTGATTTGGATGCCAGGGCTGTTCACAGAGGAACCTGATAAAAGGTGACAGCAGTGTTCACACTTCTTGGTGGGCAGGAGTGATTTAATTTGCTCATGGGCTCCTGAAACCGCTGGAACACCAGATCTTACACCCAGTGCTTACAGATGGAAGCAGAGTCTGACAGGGCCCTCTCTGGCTCATTTACCCTCCCCACCACGGCTCTGGCTATTGATGGGTAGTAGATTTACATTCAGCCTAGACAGAAACAGCTCTGTAGAGGGGCTGTGGTGCTGTGCTGCCCATGGCCCTGTGGGGCAGCTGGGCTTTGACTCTGGTTCAGCTTCTACAGACCTGCTAGCAGGGAAAGGGTGAGTGGGTGGTTGGGGGTCACCATCTCTGCTTCCTCACTGTGACATGCAGCCCTTGGATTTGATTTCACTATGACAAAAGGCAAAACTATCCTCGTGGGTTCTCAGGCCCCTGGAGCTGAGTTCTTTGGCCTTTGCCTGGAGAGGAGCAATGCTTCTGACTGGACGCGGGAGTTGCTTCTCAGAGCACAAAGGAGGGAAAGGTGGTTCCTCCCTGACAGCACAAGTCTGCTCAGGACCTGGAGAAGGGGAACGGTTATGAGGTTCTGAATCAGAGAAAGCAGCGGCTGCTGCTGGGCCAGCAGTCCTGAGAGCCTCCTGTGACTTCCTTCAGTGGGTCTGGGGCAGGAACAGTGATCTTGCACTACATGTTTGAGGAGACAGCTGGGAAATGGAAGTTTCTCTGGACTGGTTTCCACTTCAGTACAGTGGTGAGTGTCCCCCTGTATCATATGGGAGACTGGGGGTTCCGTTCCCTCCAGGGAGGCAGTGGTGCCGTTTAAGAGTCGGAGTACATTAAATGAAAAATGATCTGTTTGTGTTAATGAATTTTTATGTTGAGTTTTGCTGTGTTTTTTAAATAAAGAGTTTTTGCATTTTGCGATAACACTGAGCAGTGACAAGTTGGCTGATGTGGAGGGCAGAGCCCTCTGCTGTGTTACTGTCCTGAAACCTGGCCAGCCTGTCCTGGAGCTGAAGGGCTGTCACAGGTGGATCAGCTGGGTAAGGTTTTGGTTCTGGACCCAGGTAAAAGCAAAGAAGCTGGGAAGCGTTACCCCAGTCACAAAGGGCAAGTGTGTGGTGAGAGCAACATCTCCTGTGTCTGCTGGGCAAACCCCAGGTAAGGGCACAGCAAAGCCGGTTGTTGTAAGATGGGGCCGCCACCGTCGGCGCCTCTGTTCGAGGCAGGGAAAGCCAAAATCCATCTTCCTGCGGGACTCTTGGTGCAGCTGTGGGCAGGTGACGGTGAAATCTGCACCGACACCGTACCCAGCCCGTACAGCCTCGAAGCGGCGGCTCCTCTGAGGGGCCGGGGCCGCCGCTCCTCTGGGACCCCGGGGCGGGGCCCTTGAGCTCCGCCCAGCTCGGCTCGGCCCCGCCTAGCTCTGCTCGGCTCCGCCCCGCTCGGCTCGGCTCGGCTCGGCNCGGAGCACACACCGGCTTCCCCCGGGTTTCACATCTGCCTCCGTTGCTTTATTTAGGGGCCCGTGTTTGGCTGTTTTTCACGGTGCATGGTTGATCCATCAGAGCCCTCCCGAAAATCTCGGTGTTCGCACGTTTCTCTCACACGTCCCTTCGCTGTGCCGAGGTGAAACGTGTTGCTGCTTCTGATTTCACCGTGTGCCCCTTGTCACCCTTTTTGCTCGTTTCTTTAGGCTCCTGAATTCCCTTTTGTGAGAGTACATCTGTGTGCAAGATGCAGGCATGCACTGGATTCACAGGGCTTTGTAACTTCCCCAGCTCGTCCTGCATATTTTCCCTCACAATTCCCGTTTGCTTTCCTGGTCACCACGACCAGCACAAGGCTGAGGTGCTGAGCCCTAAATGTGTGTCTTAGGCAGGGACTGCTCTTTGTCCTTTTCCATGCATGTCACTCCCCCAAATACACATTTGGGTTGAGGCTTTCCAGGTTCCAGCCCGAGAGGGGAGCAAGCCAGCCACCAAAACAGCACAGCCTCATTGTGGAGGTGAGAGAAACAGCTGGGAGCACAGGATGCTGGAAATAGACTTCAGCTGTCTGGTGTTTTAAGACCACATGGACAGTGCAGACTAAATCAAAGATATGCGCGGTTTTTTGTGAATTACAAGCTTCCCTGTTTGGTGGGAGAGAGGTCAGAGTTCAGGGGGAAAGTCGGGGTGGTTATTATAGTGGTTCCTTACACAAACCTCCCTGGTCTGTGACCAAGGGGACCTAATCCAGAGGAAATCTGTAGTAGTGCTTCTCTCTCTGCTTTCTGTCATCCTGGTGCATCCAGGGGACTGTGTACTCCCCTAGAGTCTCTCCCTTATCTAACCCTAACCCTTATGTCACTCTGCTGCAGAATTGGGTAGGGGATTAGCAACCAGGTACTGGCCATTCACAGCCAGACTTCCCTGGCACTCAAGACAGGTTGTCTGCAGTGATAAGTTGCTCACACTGCTGGTACTCCTCTGTTCCTATAAGCTTTAGGGATGGCTAAAGTCTGTGTGCTTGTGCTCTTGATGGCCAGGCTTGGCCCTTCCAGTCCCACCAGCCTTAACAAAGCCCTGGGCTGGTATTTCAGCCTTCTAAATGGATCTCTTTCCAAGTTGACAGTGGTCAATGTTAACGTTCATTTTTGTTTATGGGTACTTATTTTTTTCCCGTGTGTATTTAATGATACTGACCTCCTGTATCTGAGGAGATTGTAGAGTGTTGTCTTTTTGTATGTTTTCCCCCTCACTGTTTACCCATTTTGCCAGACTCTTGGTGATCTCTTGAGCACAGCACACAGCCCTCACTTGTTCCTCTGTATTTTGCCTGATGTGTTGGTGAGGCTGAATGAGTGGGGAGAAGGAGTGGGACAGAGCAGGGTCACTAAGTACTTGGACAAGGTGCACATTGAGAGTTCCAGCCTGGTCCCTGTCAGGGAGGGAATTCCAGCCTGCTGCAGCTTTGTTTTCTCACACATTAAGTTTTTACCTCACCTTGTGGCAGGGGGTGGGAAGAATGAGTTCTGCTGCCTCAGTGCTCCCCGCTGTACCCTTCATGCTCCTCACTCTTCTCCCCTGCAGAGCTGTAGGGAAGACCTGCCTGCTGATCAGTTACACCACCAATGCCTTTCCTGGAGAATACATCCCCACCGTGTGAGTAACAGCCTTGCTTTTCGATCTGTTTGTGTGCGTGTGTTAAAATTGGGTTTGTACACAAGGAGATGGCTGTCCCAGGTCAGACTGTGAGGATGCTGGGGGTGTGGCTGTGTGTGTGACGAAGGCAGACACCCCACTGGAACTGTGCTGCAGAATTCTTTCCTGATTCACTTCCCCCTGAGATTTCATATAGAGATGTGAAGGTCACCAGATGATTGTCACTGATGGCGACCCCTCCTTGGCAGGTTTGATAATTATTCTGCCAATGTGATGGTAGATGGAAAGCCAGTGAACCTGGGCCTCTGGGACACGGCAGGGCAAGAGGACTACGACCGACTGCGGCCTCTTTCCTATCCACAGACGGTGAGTGCTGGCCTTGGATTGGCTCGTAACTGCTTCCTCTCAGAGACAGGGAGCCTCCCAAGAACAGCCATGATACTTTCCTTTGAGGAAAGTCTAAGTTGCTGCAGCTGCACCCATAATTCTTGTTGTTTAAGGAGTATCACCGTTGATTTTCTCCTTTTTACACTCTTGTTTTTGCACAGGATGTTTTCTTGATCTGCTTCTCCCTTGTGAGTCCAGCATCCTTTGAGAATGTCAGAGCTAAGGTAAAGTATTCTCCTCCTGAGTGAAACAATGAGGTCTCCTGCCCCACCCAGCACCATAGCTACAAGCCCAAAACTTCGGTGAGGGAAGTTCTATTAGAGTTCTTTGGCTAAGTTATTGCTTTTTTGAATCTTGAGGTAAGGGGTGTCCTAGAAGCTAAAATGCAGTCTGTGTGCAGACCTGGCAATTCTGTCTCTCAGTGCCCTCATTATTACACCTGCACCAGTCTCTTTCTGCAGAACACACCCAGAACTGTTGGCAGCAGTGTCCTGTTCATGGCAGATAGCAGTAAACCCCTTGTTCCCAACAGTAGGAATGCATCCTCATGGTTGTGGGTGTTAATTACTTTTCCCTTCATGCCTCTCTGTTTCAGTGGTACCCTGAGGTCCGACACCATTGCCCAAACACACCTATTATCCTGGTGGGCACCAAGCTGGACTTGAGGGATGATAAGGACACCATTGAAAGGTTACGCGATAAGAAACTGGCCCCCATCACCTACCCCCAGGGCTTGGCCATGGCGCGGGAGATCGGTGAGTCTCATGGCAGGTCTCTCTAGTTCTGAGCTGTGTGAGGGGCTGAGGGACAGTGTGTGGTGGCTGAGCTGGAGCTCTCTCTCCCCAGGGTCGGTAAAGTACCTCGAGTGCTCTGCCCTGACACAGCGGGGCCTGAAGACGGTGTTTGATGAAGCCATCCGGGCTGTGCTCTGCCCGCCGCCCGTGAAGAAGCCTGGCAAAAAGTGCACCGTGTTTTGAGGGCTGTGGCCTCAGTGCTAGCTCCGCATGTTGTCGTCCTCTGACAGATTGCGTATTAGCTGGGTGTTTCTGGAGAGGGCTGAGATGTGTAGGGCCCTTCATCATGTACGAAGTCAGTGTTTTTTAAATGTCTCTTTGATTTAACGTCAGTGTTGATGTGAAGGGGCAGTGGGGGCAGGAGACCAGCTGGGAGCTGTGCAGCCCCCAGGGGAGGTACAACAGGGAAGGCAAGGTAGCTCCTTCAGGCAACAGGCTGTTCGGGCTCTCCTGAACTCTAAGCTGAAAGGGATGAGACATCTATCCTGTCCTGGAAACACCTGTTTTCACCCTGCAGGTAAAACTGGTGGTGAAGATCCTGGTGGGAGAGGGGAGGGAGCCAGTTTCAATGGTGCTGAGAGACAAGAGCAGCTGTGAGGGTGGGAGGGTCTCCTTACCCAGCCTGCTGTGGCTAACAGTTAACAAACTGGTGCTCTAGCAAAATGTGCCTGAGACTGTTAAAAAAATCATAACCGGCCCTGGAAGGGGTCAAAGTTAAAAGAGAAGCTGAAGAACTAAACATTAGGTGCTGTATTGGGTACTAGCCAAACTCCATGAGTGAAACAGCTTTGTGCAATCAATGCATTTGCCTTTTCGTGTGTGCAAACCCAGGACAGCATGGTGCTGCTCCCCCCCATCAGTCTTTAGCAGGGCCTCCCCCTAAAATCCAGTCTCTGCAGAGCAGGGCTGGGGTTGTTGCCTCTATTTTGTTTTTTTCTACTAAAGACAGCAAAGGAAGCAATGAGGAGTCTGCTAACTTCTTTCCCTTCCCACTGAAAGTGTAGACAGGCTCCATGGATTTGGATGGAACAGGGAGAGCTTCTGAAGGGTTGGGGCGGGGGGGGAACAGGGTTGGAAGAGAGAGGTCCAATTTCTAATCATCATGTAGAGTGACAGGATAAAACCTTATTTGGTGCAATAAACATTCTCCATGACAATGTATGTGAGCTTTATTATACAGCAATTCTCCAAAGGGGATTTTCTGCCTCAGTTCTCATACAGGCTCCAGCCCTGCTGCCCCTCCAGCAAGACTGGGTCTGTGTCATTGTCTTCTGTGCAGTGCTAGTGTGAAAATTAAGGCCAGATGTGAAGTGTAGGTGTCATCTTAGGACACAAGAAAGCCCCCGTCAACCATCAGTGAGCTGCCAGTTGTCATAGCACTCTTGTCACTCAGCAGGAAGAGAATGCTGTTCACCACATCCTCCACCTCTGCAATCAAACACAGAGAACATCTGATGCACACCTCAACTTGTACTAGAAAAATAAGCACTGTAAGAGGTCTGCCTTTGAGCTCTATGTGCAATTACAGCAGGGAGGTATTTCTGCTTCTAAAATGTACTTGATGCGGTGCCCAGGACAGTGCAGTCGAGAGCTGGACACGAAGAAGTTTTTGTGATCAAATGATGCTTAGTTCACAGCAAACACCCAGTCAGATTTATGAATAGAGTAAGTTCATTTCACTTGTCCCAAGATGAGTAGGCTGTAGAAGTGGAGAGGAGAAGGTGGATTCTCACCCTGTCCTCATCAACTACTTCAGGAATTCAGCCAAAAGGCATTCAGCAGAGCCCAAAAAAGCAGCAAAGTACCTCTGGCAGTTATGTCAGTGAGAGGGGAGGCTTGGAGACAACCAGAGTGCCCAGCCTAGGAAAAGACCTGCACCACTGACCTGCAAACTTTCCCAGGGGAATCCGGTTAATCATGGCAGCAGACTTCTGAGGGTCACTCCAGTTAATTCTCCCCATGTCAGTCATAACCACGGTAGGATTCACAGTGTTCACCCTAATCTGGGACCAGGAGCAACAGTCAATCTAACCAGACTCCTCTGGGAGGAAATGCTCAGGTTTAGCTCTCACCCTTTCCTTTTCCTCACAGACTCCTACCTTGTGGGGTCCCAGTTCCATTGCCATCACCTTGCTCAGCATATCCAGAGCACTTTTTGTGGAACCTTTAAGGGAAAGGAAGAATGGGAGACGTGTAAGTGCACAGCACCTGGTCTGGAACGCACAGGGGCATTTCACTACCCAGAACTGGCAGCGTGGTTGCTGTGGGTCTCAGCTGGTCCAGACTGACGGAGGCACAGCTGAAGCTGCACATACTTACAGTAAACAGCGTGATCCCTCAGCGCCCGCTGCGAGGCCTGGCTGGAGACATTCACAATAGCCCCTGGCACTCCCTGTGCAATCATCTGCCGAGCAACGATCTGTGAGGGGGGAGGAGAGGGAAAAAGGAATGCCAGAATCCTAATGAGACATCGTTATTGCACTCTGTAGGAATCTTGCTGGGCTATTACAGTAGCCAAAAAAGCAAAAACATCTGGAGGAAGTCAGTGCTCACTGCCTTCCAGCTACAGGAGAGTCAGAGTGTGAAGGGGATGTACGTGCAGGTTGTGGGGGTGACGTTCGATTGCACAGTGGGCACAGATCTCTGCTATGTACAACAGTCGCTGCTATTCCTGGAGACAGTGACATTTCTTCCTCACCTGGGAAACGTGAAGCACAGCTCCAAAATTCACATCAAGAGACCTACAAATAAAGCAAATTTAAAAGTTACAGGGTGCTTGTAGGCCAGGCCAGAGAACTGTTTTGAGAGCAGCAGAGGACAAGTGCTGCTGGTGTCTTGGAGACACTGGTGATATGGTAAGACACAGAAAGGCTGAGCTGAGTGAGGCAGGGTGCTCAGGTGTGCTCAGCGGTGAGCAGTCCATCAGCCACTGCAGCAGGAGGTGCCGTTGTGCATTGGCACATCTCACACAGGACTCTGCCCTTCCTCAGCCTAATGGAGTTCCTCTGTCAAAGTTTAAACACTGAGCCCTGGGCCTCGAAAAGCAAATCTGCTGTAAAGGTGGGTAGAGGCAGCTTGCCCGCTCCAGACACCCATTCCTGAATATTTCCGCCCCGGTTTTTGCGGCTGGCAGCTCTGCCGTGCCTTGGCGGGGCACTCACCGCTGCAGGGCCGCCCGTGTCACCTCCAGGAAGGGCTGCAGCTCCGCCAGCGCCGCGTTGTTCACCAGCAGCTCGAAGGGCCCCGCCGCGCCCACCGCCGCCTCCGTGGCCTCCCAGTCCGCCAGGTCCAGGCACAGGGGCTCGATGCCCGGGCACTGCGGCGAGGGGACCGCCGTGGGTGGGAGCCGGAGACAGGGGGGTTACCCCGGGCGGGGGGCGGGGGGGACNGGAGGTTCGTTCACTCCGCCCTTGAGCCATCAAAACAAACCAGGCTTTTTAACTGCTGTTGGAAAAGACCGGACTTGCTCTGCCCATTCGAAAGTGCTGATGAAGATGACAATTAATGTCCTCCTTACCTCAATATTTTTACTTTCTTCATTACCATCTGCAAGGCTTCTTCACATCGATACTTGTTCTCCCACCCATCCAAGTCATCTCACGCACGTACTTTTTGGCCAGTGGCATCACAGCAGCCTGGTAAGAGGCTATGGTTTTCTGGATTAGAGAGGTTATGGTCCATTTTTGGTATAGAACACATGTGAAGGAACATGACGAAACACAGTCTTTGACATATTTAAATATTTATTTTGTAGACTCACTTTATGTATGAAAAAGTAGTTTGATTAAAAAGCTGCATCCTCAGAGATCCACACAGCTTACTGCATTCTCAACACAAACCTTGGAACACACTGAACAGTTCCCTATTGCTTTGCAGGAGAACATGGTCCTTTTTAAGTTCCATAAACACCCTCCCCACTTTGGCACACTTAGTTTAGGGTGACCACTGACCACCACAAGGTGAAACTTCTTAGTTTTGCTGCCATCCATACAAAGTGTTGTAATTCTTTAGCTGCAGTTCCCATACAACTGCTGCCCAGTCCATGCTGTCAGTTATCTCACAAGAGACTCACCTCGGTACACACGAGAGAAAGGAGCAATGCAAGAGTGAGCTGCAGGACTGCAACAAGTAGAAGTCATTCTGTTTGCTCCTAAGTAGAACTAAATAATGCAAAGAGGACACTGTACCAAGGTAAATGCTGAAAATCGCGTTAAAAGCAGAATGCAGGGAACAGAGTATTTCAGAAGGCTGACACCTCTGTTAAGCAGGATCCCAGAACACACTGCAGGCATTTAGCAGAAAGTTAAGGAACTAGCTGAAGCCCACAGTACAGCTGAGCACAGCTGTTTAAAAATCTGGAACTTCTGATAGGCCTCCACTCTAGACAGTAATCATAGTTCCAGATCATACAATGCAACTCCATTGTTTCCCCCTTAATTTGGCCTCAGACTCCAGCACTAAACCAGCAAGTATTTTTTGAAGAGTGTAAGAGCGAACAGTGGTTTTGCAAGTCATTTTTTTAGGCTGTTTGTCAGGTCTGGTAGGCATTGCAGATGGCCAAGGTCTGGGCAAACAGAAAAGTAAACATGGAGCCCCATACCTTCCACTTGCAAAACTGTTTACTTTCTTTGAAAGGCAGCAGCAGATGATACTGGTACAGCACTGAACTTCTGCCTCTCTATGAATGAGCACATTCATAATGTGCTTCTCATAGTGACTGCATGAATTATATTGAAACATTAAAGAGTACAAATAAGCACTGATCTTGACCTTAAGGTAACTGGAAGATTATCTGAAGAAGCTGAAGTGTAGTAACCACAGTCACACAATTAAAAGGTCCTCAAATGGCACCATCCAGCCCTTCCTCAGCACACTGAAGCTATCTACCATTCCTCCTCCCTCAGACAGTTTCACAAACAGCATGTTTTGCCAGCCCAAGCTGTGTCAGTTCATGCGGCAAACTACAGGCAAAGTGGGAGGAATGATTACCATCTTGTCTGGCAAATATTTCTTCAGTATCAAATATCAAGGGAATAGTCTCTGACGAGGCAGACCACCATCACAATCACCAACCACTGCAGTTCAGTTGGCTGCCAAGCCAGGTCTGACAATCACCTCCACGGGAGGTACACACGGACGACGGGGAGGATGTGCACTGTAGGCAACTCTTATCCAGTCCTGAGTAGCTGTATAAACCCTATGCTGGGTTTGCCCATGACAAAGGCTTTCAGCCTTGTTTACCCGAGTAATTCCAGGATTTCTGTATTAAAGAACAGACCCCATTCTGGCCCACAAGTGGATTTTTGATCTGGCAGGCCACAGCTGCTCTTAAAACAATTCTCTTACCAAGAAAGATGAGTGAAAACTTCCCCTCTCTTGTCACCATGGGGACTACAGTCTGCTCTAGCACTCCAGCTTCTAAAAGCCCCTAAGGGCAGTAAGAACAGTCTCACTCCCAGTACTGCATTTGTCTCAGATATGCCTAAACACAGGTTCACATAACATCAGATGAAAGTGTAAAGTGACTCATACACAGAGCACTGTGTTCATATTAGGAAGAGCCACTGGACAAAAGAACAAAGATTCATCTTGGAATGTCCCATGCTGCAGCTGAACAAACAACACCTTATTGCTTTTCTAAATAGTCTGTCTACCCCCTTTGTAGAGAACACTGGTTGTCTCCCAGAAGAATAAAACCACCAAAGAAATCCACTACAACTCCTGTCTTATGCAAACTAGGTAAAATACAGGTATCAGTGGCTGGTCAGGAATTATGACATCTTCTTAGCAGGGCACCAAATAGTGTCAGGATATAGCAGACAATGGACAGACTTAAATCTATAAAAAGAAAAAAAGACAACATTAGATTGGAATTCTCCATACATGGACCATACCAGCATTGACTGTGTAGCAGCCTGATGGAGCAGAGAGGGTGGGTCTCCCCTCTTTGAGCACAGCAACAAGAGCTGACATGGAAAATAATCCCACTAGTGGGTCTGGTCATCTCAGAGGTGATAAACATGAACAAGGATCTTGTTTTGGAAGTGGACACTCACCGGGTTGGATCTTGCTGGAGGCCAAACACTCCTCCCACACTCACAACATTGTGTTTGTTCTCAGGGTCCCCGTAGCTCAAGGTTACCTGTAAAAACAAATATATATTCAGAAACAGTAACACTAATACAGAAAAACAGGGAGGAGGCACCAGGGCTATTAATGAGGTACCAAGAAAGTTTCCAAGGATGCTGTTTAACCCAAATGTGAATCACATTTGGAGGACAGTGGTCAGCTGTGGGAGAATACAGAGGATCTGAAAGTTGTATTGCCCTGGAGGACAAGTTCCCATTGTAAGCTTTGTAAGGACATTAATCCTGCTCGTGTCTGTACCTCCCCTAAATAACAGGTGTTCATTCTCACCAGACATTGGCTGAAGTCTGCAATACAGTGTCATGTGACAAACCTGAAACAGAATTTAGATCTCTGGAACCCCAGTTCAGTGCTATTCTTCCACACAAGCACTGGATTAAGAAATTTTCAGGTGCCAAGTACAAGAAGACTTTTAAAAATTGTCTTCAGCCTACAGTCAAACTCTGTAACATGGAGATTGCATCACAGTGGAATTTGTCCCCAAGTGCACACTTCTGCTGCCTAATTGCCAGGAAAATATAACCAAGCAGCTCACAGGCACAAAAACACACTCCCCTTCTCTCAGGCAGGCAAAGCTGCTGGACCATCCTGGGGCAAAGGCTGGATGGCCTTGGGGCTCCATCTGCTGCCCACAAGGAAAAACATATCCTAGCAGTTAAAAAACTAAATGTTTCTTAGGAAATAGCAAGTAGTTTCTTGAGATTCAGGCAAATTTTCTTGCAAGTGATCAAACATTTATCTGTTGAAGATGTACTTGCTATAGCTGCCTTTTTGAACAGCATGAACTGAGACTGAGGCATCTATTCAGAGTAGTTTTTTGTGATCAGATTGAGCTCTAATTATAACAGGACATGTGGCAGAGCCCTACCTGCTGCAGCACAGACTCTCCTTGCAGCCTCTGCAGATTTTCCAGGTGGGAATGGAACAATGGGCTGTGCAGCAGCTTTACCTCCAACAGTCCTTCTATGATGTAGCCAATGGTGCAGTCGTCAGGCAGACGGACCCTTTCTGCAGTGCTGATGAAATTGCCCAGGCTGTGAGACAAGATAAAAACGTGGTTTAAAGCCTCCCAAAGACGTGCCAGTGTAGCTCAGGTAGGAACAGTCCTTACCTGGCCCAGGGACTCATCTTCAAGGCAAGGCCTCTGCTGATACAGAACCCTGCTCCCCCTGTGGCAAACCAGAACTTCACAGTTGTCTTCTGAAGAAGAAAAAAACCACACAAGTTACTGATAATCAGCTGTTTCCATTTGGCTGGGCAGGGAAGAGAACTTGAGGTTCTACTGGATATCACATACTGCTCTTGAGCCAGAACAAGGCTACAGATGAATCCCTGTCTGTTTAGGCTGCTGGAAGCCCAGCCAGCTGCTCTCTCAAAGCCCTTGTAACACGTCTGAGGGTGGTTCAAGGTGATGACAATGCGATACTGCACTCATAACAAACAAATAATCCCCACCAATTCAAACTCCCAAGCTCTAGAACAAATAACACTGCCCCTAAATCCACTCAAGGAAGAGTAAGAGTAAAGTGAAGGCATTTGGGATATCACAATCCTGTAAAGGAACAGAGACACCCACCCAGGAGACAAACTCCACTGTCCATGCACAGACACCATCAGAGTGAAGGTGCATTTAACCCAGCACCCTGCCTCTGGACATTACCAGTGTCACATTCATTTCTTGCAGATTAAATCACTTGGTTTTATGGAGGAGTCCTATGGAGTGTCAAGGCTTTAAAGGCTTAGAAGGTCGGGATGTCTGTCAGACAAACTGCAATGTTTGCTTACCGATCCATCACTCTGGACATGGTCAGCTGCCTCGATGGGATGGTCCAGGCTCGGCCGCCCCACGTAGACATCCTGGCTGTGTGAGAAGGCAGACAGGAGATGCAGCAGAGTCCGAGGGTTCACGTAGTTGTCATCGTCCACGTGGCAAAACCATCTTCAAACAAAACAAAATAAGAAGTTACAGGGACAAAGAAATGAGTTCTAAGTCTACAACTGGGCCTTAGTCTTTCAGGTTTGGAGCAGAAGGTATTTCTTACTGCCCCAAATTACTGACTTGGAAAGCTGATGTTAATTCTGTAAAGAGGCTGAAATTACTAAAGCCCTTTAGGTTATAACCCTTTCCACCTTTGAGATGATGGTTGTTTATAAGCCCTGCTTCATGCTGTACTCCCCTCCCTGCTCTCATCCCTACATTGCAGCTAAGACTGCATTCCTTAATGGAGCAGAGATGGTTACTCAAGTTTCCTGTGAGCACAGAATTGGAAGAAAGGAAGTCAATCAGAACAATGTGTTTCACCTACTTTTGCCCAGATTCCAGGAATTTATCATATTCCACAGACATCTTGCAGCAGAGAGCTTGCCGGGTATGGACAGAGGAACAGTTGGTGTTGATCATATGATCCCCTGGAAAAACAAAGAACAGCCCTTTCAGGTTTGAGAAACATGTGTAGTCCAAAAAGGACTACAAAAGAAGTCCACATTTGGCCCTAATCCTGCACATCTGAGGAACATATGGTGCACACATGGAGAGCAAACTGCAGCACAGGCAGGGCTCACAGGTTACACATCTGGCATGAAAGCTGCAGAGGCAATAAAATGGTGTGAGTGCATGAAAATGAGCGAGGGCATAGAGACGGTGCCACCAGAGTGTGTGCAAAGGAAACACCTCGTGTACAACTCTGGACTGCACAGACTTAAGCTCACTAACAAGAAGAAACTGGGTGCAAAGCTGAACCCAGTAATCTGGAAGTTCCAGGCACCTTGTCCAGCTGGCAAGCAGGGAGAAGTTTTCTCCGTTTCCTCCATCTTAACTTCCCTAATTGCTTGTACAGCATGAAACAAGGAGTTCTAGGGAGAGTATGAAAGAACCACAGCTCAGTGACCACACCATGTGCCTGAGCTGCACAGCTCACCTGCCTTCAGGCGCAGCTCCCGATCCTCCCAGTCCGTGAATATAAATGTCTGTGGGAGACAAAAATTCTGTGTCCACATCTGAGAACTCCAGAAACTAATTCAGCGTTTGTTCACTTGCAGTCAGAACTCGAATGTTTTATCTGCCCTGTTGGTTTATTTCACAGCGGCCACTGGAGCAGGGGAGGGAGCAGTGGTGGAGACAGACCCAACAACTCAACCCCTGACATTGGTTAAGTTATTTCATTGCAAACCAGAAGAGTATCATTTCAGTAGAGTATCTTACATTCTACTCTTCTCATTTCAGGGCACACATAACAGACTTCCAGATAGAAATTACTCTGGTCTTTTTTGGCAGTGCCTCCTCTCCCTGGCCCTGAGTCATCCAGACCTGTCAAGCAGGTTAAAGAGAAAGAATGAGGGTCAGGGTGGAAAGTGCCAGGATCTTGTCCCAACTCCTGGACAAAATCACATTAATATGCTTGAATGGACTGAAATCCAAGAAATTCCTGAAACAAGGCAACAAACTTTATGTCGTTCTGCAGAAAAACTTCAGTGGCCGAACCACTTAGCCTGAAATAGTGTCTCAGGTGCCCGAGCACTGGAGCTCTTCCTCGACCGTCTGGCATTTTTCAGTCACACAAAAATCAGCAAATTTCGTCTGCTTGGACCCCCGACCCCCGACTGCAGCCAAGGGGCTTCATCAACACCCAGCCCTCCTGGAGCCACCTTGACGGGAACCGCTGGGCTAAATCAGCGTCTAACGGAGAGAATAACCCCCGCTGGAGCCTCACCTGCCCCCTGGCCCGGGAGATCCAGGTCTGCAGGAGCAGGTCCAGCCGGCTCCGGTGGTACTTCCTCGTGGTCTTGACGGCGATGAAGATGTCCTTGAGCTGCAGCGCCTCCCTGCCCGCTGCCTGCGGGCCGCCCGGCGGGCGCGGTGCCCGGTGCGG
>WEKX01007268.1:183111-217305 GCA_013390025.1 Pitta sordida
GGAGACACGGGGGGATGAGGAGAGACGGGGGGATGAGGAGAAGGGGAAGGGGCTGAGGAGGTCCGCGGGGTCTCTCGTCCTTCGGGCCGGGTGGCAGCAGCCGCTGTCCCCTGTCCCCCCGCAGGGCTCCAGGGTCGTTTCTTTCGGCGCTTCGGGCTCTCCCCCGGCAGTACCGAGGGGCAGCGCCGTCACCGAGCAATGGAAGAGCTCAGACTGAGAGGCTTTCCTTGGCAGAGATGGAAATGAGCCAACTGGCAGAACCAAATGGAGCAGCAAACATAAGAAAACTATTCGTTTCAGGATGAGCATGATAGAGGATAGATAAATATAAAAAATGGTGCATCTCTTCTCCAGGGGGAACATCAATATAATTTGAGTCATGGGGCTTGCTTTCTTCCAAAGGGAAACACCCCCCCCCCCCCCCCCCGATCATTACAGTATGTAGTTCAGTTTCAAGCATCTAATTCTTCTCTACCATCTTTCTTTCAGCAGTGTAAGCAACCAGTTTAAATACACAGCCTCTCCCCTCCTCTTTCAATACTCCCATTTCTTCTTATGCAGCTGCTCCAGGGATACTTTTTTCTTTCTTCTTGCATTTTTTTAACCTACTGTCTTCTGCAAGAGAGGTGTATTTGTGTTCAGGAAGGTGGTACAATAGAAAAGGAAAATAATAGCTTTACTACTGATGATAACATATGGTGTATGTCATAAATTGGCAATAGGGAGAGTAAGAACGTAAGGTATGTGGCCCATCATTTCAGGATGTCAATGTGAGTTTGTGAGCCTAAGTAAGTGTACAGGGTCAGAGGACTGTTCTTCAGTCTTGGGATTAAGAACAGCAGAGTCTTAGCCCGTGGGAAGGTAGCTGAAAGGGATGCAATGTATCAGCTGACAAGAGTCCTCACTTCACTTTTGCAAGTGTGAAGGATGAAACAGGCAGTACCAGCACTAATAAGGTTTTTATTTTGGCACACTGAATTCAGCAGCCAGTTATACATAATGAGCTACAGGGCAGCAACTTCCAGTTAATGGAAGGAAAAAATACCCCAAATAACCTTCTGCTTTTCAAATAACCACAAGAACACTGAGAGCATATAAGCTGCAAGTAATTCTTGATCAGCTTTTATGACTAAACCAGTATCTCCAAGCTCTGCTTAGATGAAACTGTGCACATTTGTTTATACAGGGAACTTGTCGAACTCCTGCTCTGACAGATGGGACAGCATTAGTCCTTACTCCCTTCACACAACTCGTTCAGAGACATTAGACACGTTAGCAGAGAACTATTGTACCTGTTTGCTTAAAGTTTAATCACTCCCTTCTTCTTTCTTCGAGGTTTTCAATACAATCAAGACAAGTAGGATTCCCTCAACTCCTTTTTCTCGGGCCCACTACAACTGCCAGCAGTTAAACCAAGGCAACCTGTCCTTGTTTGTTTGATGTAGTACCCTGTGTTGTGTGTGCAGGGACAGGGTGCAGGATATCTGACAAAGCCCCATGGAATGCACACAGTTCACAGCCTCTCCACCATCACATCCTTTGCAGCTGTAAGGCACCTCCCCTTCACACGTTACTGCCAGCAGCAGTTTTTGCTTTATACCAAGGAATGAGAGATTCCAGGTGAAACATGAAATCAAGAAATGGTGGTAGAAAACAAGACCAAAAAACCAACCAGTGATCAATTCTGTTTAATACTAGGAAAGCCAAAGAGAAAAAGACACTTCTCAGACCAAAAAGTATTAATTAAAAGAAAAAAAAAGAACAAGACATTTCAAAATGGTTTAAACTGATATTATGTTGTTTTATTTCAGATTTCACAAAAGAAATACTTTATAAAACTAAAACCAGTTAACCCAGCCACTATCAACAGAGGGTGGTATAAGCACAAGACACTAGGTCAGAACCTGCAGTGAAGAGCCATCTTTTCCTGTCACTGGAATGCTCCTGCTCTACCAGGATGCTTCACTGGGGGATCAAGATGGAGCGAGCTGGGGTTTTACAGCAGTTCTGAGAGGCACAATAGCTCCTCTTAGCTGGTGCTTTGTTGCTACCCAGGTCTCCTCTGTATCATAAGTGCAGCAAGGATTTACTGATTTTGGAAAGGACAGATCCAGCATAGCAAAGGCAAGAAATTTTTCAACTGAATTTTATGCAAGTTTCCTTTAGAAAGGTACTATGTTTTAAAATCATGCCATCCAACTGATTACTGAGCTAACTTACATAGGATCTCCAGTCTCATTACTGAAAGGAAAATGAACACACAAGGCTTAATCAAGCCTTCCTAAATAAAATATACAGGGTTTTTTTAGATACTTGTATATTTGCCTGAGCTTTGGTTATGAGAGAGCAGGGTGGGAGGATTAGTTCAGTTGTTAAGAAGTTCTATTCCCTGCCTCCCTGTTCCTAATGCTGGGTTGGCTGGTGAGACTGGAGGTGGGAGGAAATATGGTAAAGCCATAATCTTAATGCTTCACTAAGGTTCTGATACAGCTGGGCCAGAACCTTGCACAAACATAAACAAAAGTACCGGCCTAGGGACACCTCTGCCTGTTTTTATCATGCCCAAGTTAAGGCTGTTCAATAGAGGGGCATCTGTCAAACCATCCACCCTATCCCACCAGGCCCCTCTCCCCTCAGAAGAGTGGGTGATGGCAAAAATCTTTCCTTCTACCTTTTCCTTTCTGAATAGGGTAGGGAAGTGGCATTAAAAAACAAAGAAGAAACCAGACTATTCCAAAGATGTACTTTGGTTTAACATATGGGCAACTTTCCCTTGTAGGATAAACCTTCCCCTCCAAAAAGGGATGTTTCTTTTCTCCTATAACCCATGATAAATTAACACCAAGTAAGAAGTCTCTGGTTTGACACAATAAATACTTAGAATATAGCAAATTAAAAAATATAGTTACAAAACCCTCAGTGGAATTATCTTTCTGACCTAAACTGCAGACAGATTCTTCACAGACAAAAAGTATCTCCAAAATCAGCTGCAGGTCTTCTCTCCCTGCTCACTGGGCTTGGTCAACAAGTGCTATTACATACCCTTTGGAATACTGTTAAGACAAAAACAAGAGAGAGCACAAGAAATCTACTCCTAAATTTGTTTTTCATACTGCCAAGACTTAGGAAGCAACTGTCAGTGGGGAACCCTCAGAGCAGTGCACAGTGACAGAGTCACAGCACCACAGTAACACTGACAGGGATACTAAGGAAAAAACCAGCACAGTAAAGGAAGGAGACAGAAACCACAGAAGCTGGGAGAAGATAAGCAAGAAAGAGGGGGGAAAAAAAAAAAAATCAGTCAAGTACAGCTGGACTCCCCAGTTCTGGCAGCAGAGCAGATGAGATGTTGAACAGGAAGAGTTTCTCGGGGTTTGTCATAACTAGGAATGTTGTTGGCATTTTCTTCATCATTGACAGCGAGCAAACAGAAGTTAACCTTCTCTAACACTGACACGTGGCTCGGCCAGTGAGCTGTGGATGATTCCAATAATTGATTCAACACCATCTCCCTCCAGCAAGGTGCGGTGATCCCCTTCAATAACGTGGACAGACACTTTCCCATCACATACCTGCAGAAGGACAAAAAAGAAAAACCGTTTCATTCACAATTCAGAACCAGCTGGTTTGAGTCTGTCAGTCTTCTAAGTTACTCATGGTTTATACCACCATCTTTATTAAATTCAGTCAAAACCAGCACCAGTTTTACACTGACACATTTTTACAGTTTGGCTGCAGGGCACTGTTTGGAACGAGTGTTTTAAAGCACAATAGTCTGACAGCCTGTCAGGCTGTCCACCCAAATAATAGCTGGGCAGGAAGTTAACCAAGTTGGTACCAAAAGAGTAATTTACCTACAATACCAACAAATCAATGACAAAGCAGCTCCTATGAAGCCCTTAAGAAAGCCAGACAAACACCCCCCTTCCCCATCTTTCTGTCACCACCATAAATCTTCCTTTAAGCTCATTATGTAACCTTAGTGACATGTTAAGTTAGCCTGGAACCAATAAAGGCAGAAGTCTGAAGCGACAGGAGATGCCAGAAGCAGGAAGAGAATTCTGTGGATTCCCACGCTTTTCTTTGGATGCCCCAAATATTAGAAGAAAATCAACAGTCACCAGTAGGCCTGCGACTGACCTCTGAGAGTTTGTAGTCTCTACCCAGACCTTCTTCATATTCATTGTGAGACTTTGCTCGCATCAGTGTCACACTCCCGTGGTACTTGGAGTCTGGTATGTACTTGTCAGCAGCCTTCAGTTTATGGTAAAAGGAAGTGGCAGCAAAGCTGAGTGCTTCACGATTGATGTTCGTATGAACCTCAGTTATCAGGTCTACAGCAGCATTCACACGAGCCTCCAGGTCCTTCAGGGGCAGAAGAACCTCCAGCAGCTGGAAATGTTAACATTTTTTTACATTAATCTCAGTAGCTGAGAATGATCTCCATTCAACAAAAAACCACGCCCCTTTTGTGCAGTGTGTATTAAGATATGTATATCCTTTTATACACACAGACACACACACTTTTACATATAGTAAAAAAAAAGAGAAACATTACCTTATTGTATTCAGTGCCTGTAAACTGCTGAACAAAGGCACACAATGCTTCAGTCTCCAATGCAGCCTCATTTCCTTGGGTCAGTTTGGCTCTATAGCTCTGGAAAAGAGAAGACAATGTGAACATGAAAGCAATGTGGCTGATCCTGAAAGTCAGACAAAAACCATTACAGAACAAAGGGTGTGAATGGGGGAAAATGGGAGGAGGAGAATCCTTTGAGGGCAGATTAGAAAGCGAGCCAAGTACTCTCTAGAAAGTACACTGAAAATGGAAGGGAAGCCTTAACAATACACAAGGCTGTAGGCTTACAGGCACCAGGGCTTTCCAGAAGACATAATATGATTTATCATAGCAAGAGCAAAATTTGTGCCTGAGCTGTTGCCAGCCATCTCTAAAGCATCCACTGTCTACAGCTGTCTCCCACCTTCCCTGTCAGGAAGTCTCTTCCCTTTCCAGATTGCTCATATCTAGAATAGTAAGTAGTAGCAACATGAGTTCTGATGAGAGAGAGAACTGTCCCCAGACAGAAGGTTCTCTTTGTGTCCCTTACCTGAGTATATGCCGCCACAAAGGAATGAGACCCATCAAAGAGGAATAAGCTGTTGAGTGCATGGGAAGCATTTTGTTGTGCTTGCAGTTGGGAGCACATTTCAAAGGCTACACAGGCACCAAAAGAGTATCCAGCGATGCGATAAGGTCCCTCAGGCTGGATCTGCTTCATGCAGTCAATGTAATAGGCTGCCAGACTCTGGATGCTGTCCAAGGGAGCAGCTAGAACATGGAAGGGACTTAGAAAGTGAGTGGTGAAAAGACACTGGCAGAGACAGATGTGTTTTCATGCACTGAGAAACAACTCTGTTGGAAATATTTAGGTAATTTTGCAGGTAAGTTACTAAGTTATGGTTAACAACTTGCATTTGGGACAATAGTAATACTCTGGCTTCCCAAGGACAGGTTCAATAGGATGTCTTGTTTTCCCCATAAGCTCTTCAATCTAACCTATTATTCCTCTTGGTACCCAGGGATGTTTGACATGACCCTCTGCAGACTACACTCATCCCTTCAAGCGTAAATGTCTAGAAACAAAGCCCTCTCTATAAGGCAACTACAATTCAGAATGTTATGTTTGCAAATTCAAGATGCTGAAGAACTGAGATACCTTTTGTGCACTGGAGACCATAGCAGGGCATGTGAAGTCTGGAGGCGAGAGTGTAGAAAACTGCAATGGATCCTTCAATGGGGTGAACAAGGAAAAGCGGGCGCTCCATGCTCTGCACATCATTGAGACGGGTGATTGTTGGCCCTTCTGGGTTCACCAACAAGTTACTCAAATCTAGTTTTGGAGGTTGGCCCAGGCCTGTCTTCGTCGGTGGGGCTGACTTCAGCTCTTTGAAGGAGAACACATCAGAAACACAATTAGCTTTGGGCTCAGACTTAGGCAGCCACAGTCCTAAAGGAGAGCCTCAGGGCTGCTTCAGATTAGCCCATTGGCTCAGGACCATTACCAAAGCAGAGACATAAGGATCTTCATGTTGTCAGTTTCTCTGCAGCAACTACACAGGCTTTTAGCTTACTGCAAGCATGACATTACATAGTTTATTCCCCAGAGAAGCAAAAGGTCTCAAATTGCATCCTGCACACAGCCACATAAGAGTACTTATGCATGTAGATGCTAGCCAGGCAAGAAAGCAGCTTCCACATTTGTTCTTACACCCTTCTCCCAGAAATGATGGGCCTGACCCATGTCTGTCACTTAAAAGCCATTCACCTATATCCTTATTTCATGATCTGATAGAGGTTCATGTCACTACAGATTAAAATAATGGATTGAGAGCTTAATTATTTGGACACAGGTGACTGGCAGCCCCCTAACCCAGACACTGTACCCTCTGCTGTCTTAGATGCAGAAGAAAGTTCCCGCAGTTTGTTGATTGTAAGGAGTCGAATTTCTCTCATGGTCATGACAATGTCGTAGTCTCTCTCCAGTGTCTGCCGCACCTCCACACCCATCAAGGAATCCAAGCCTAAGTCAGCCAAGGAACTGTCAGCATTCAGGCTACTCACATCACGGACACCTGAGAACAAAACAGCACACTAGCAAAAGGCCAAGTTCTTTTCAGCTCTAGGCCTCTCTCTCAGGACTAGATAGAGGTATCTCTATGTGCATGTAAACACAGTAAATGAGATAAAACCCATATAAGAAATAAAGTGATCACTTGAGAAGAAGCAGTGTAAAAGAAAAGAAAAGCAAACAGTCCCACAACAACAACATACACACACCACAGAAAATCAGGAGATGCTGAACAGGGCACCTACAGCAGCACCACTGAGATGGCAGACATTGCCCAGCAGTGCTTGAGTGAGAGCTCTTACCCAGGATGTGAGCAACAGCTTCTACAAGATCTCGTTGACTGCCTCCTTCAGCTTTCACAGAGACCTTCTCTGCCAGGACAAAACTGGACATGACAGGATGAGGCTGATTCAGGAAGACATCAAGTACCTCCAGGCATGAGCTGATTTGCTGGGGAATTGTTCCCCCCACCACGATGTCTTTGTGCCCCATTGTCTTCAGCAAGATACCCACATCACCAATGGCTCCCCATTGGATTGCCAGGCCTGGAGGAGAAATCAGAAGAAAGAACATATTAAGCAGCTAACTAATGCAAATGGAAGCAACAAAATGGAGTTAAAAACCAGCTAAGCTAAGGTCTGCATTTCCTTTGTACTGCTAAATGGTCAGCATTCATTCGTGTATGAATGATTCAGGATAAAGACTAGAAGGGGAAACCAGCCTTCAACATTCATTATCACTCCAGGTAAGTGCACAAGGCTCTGGTGAGCTAGTGCTCATCTGGATGTTTGGTGAGAGATTATTCTGCACAATGAGTAAAGTCATCTTACCTGGCAGCCCATCGTGGTGTCGCTGCTCACAGATACGCTCCATGGTAGAATTAGCAAAGCCATAGTTACTCTGCCCAGCATTTCCTCTTCCACAGCTTACAGAGGAGAACGCAACAAAATAGTCCAGGTCTGGACACTTCTTACGAGTTACCCTTGGACCAGAGCAGGAGAGAGAAGCCTCATCAGAAAATCGTGCTAACTAACTAGTGCAAGACTAAAACGAGCAAGTTTGATCAGTTCAGTCACCATAAAAGGAGTTCTTATTTGTCCCTTCTACAGACACTTACCAATCCAAATGAAGGGTGCCTGAATACTTGGGCTTGTTGACCTCCCAGAATAATTCTGGGGTCTGATTTTCAATCATGCCATCTCTAAGGACCTATAGGGAGCAGGGAGAGGGATTAAAAAAGAAGGTGCAGTTTCAGTATCTCCAGCTTCTCTGTTTAGATATGCCAAGTGGCTTGAGAAGATATTGCTATACAATGTATTTTTGTAACTCCAGTACAGACATATCCTGAATATCCCAAAAGATGACAACAAGGCTTTTGCTAATTCTGCAAGTTCTGGCAAGTTCTACATGGGGTTTTTCTTGTCCCCAGGGATCTTGGGAAACGTTTGTCTTACCACAGAACTGAACTCACTGGCCAAATACTGTTGCTTCTCAGATCAAGGGGACAGACCTAAAAACCTTTAGTCACCAGGTAAGACCAAAGCATAGTGGCCTTTGAGACACAGAAAACAAAACTAAAACTGTATGAAGCCTGATTAACTTTGGTAAGAAAAGTCACTTAAATGGATGCTGCCTCCTACAAGTCCTGAGCATTTCTGTTACTTACCACAGCCAAATTAAAGATGCCTCCAACTGGTCCAAGCTGCAAAGCTTCCTCTATCAATAGCTGTGTTCCTTCTAGTGTTCCAATATCATTGGTAGATACCAACACTTGGATTCCCAGTGCCTTCCACTCTTTAACCCGTTTAGCTTGGTAGCCTACAAAAAATAAAGGTAGACAGTGCCTGGGATGAAGCACCCAAACCACGAGGCTTTGGTTAACCTGCTCCATGTGCTTTTCTGACTAGGTAAGTCAGTGAGGTAACCAAATAGACTTTGTGGAGAGGGTAAAAGTAAGGCTGAAGAAAAAATTCTGTGCAAGACAGAACATGTGTTGATAGAATTAGGAAGCATAAAAAGGGGAAAGTAGTAGTTGGAAAAAAGGTTAAGTTGGAGGATACATACTTCCTCCTTTAGAATGAAAGGGACAACAGCTTGTTTGAAGTGAGACAACACATACAGGAAAGGAAAAGATCAAGGACATTATTTTCTGCCAACAGGACACTGAAAAGTGGAGAGAAACTGCAAACTGAGGTCTGTTGAAAGGCAGCCCATTTCCGTGTTCCCTTACAGTTTTTGCTTACCAGTTCGTATGCCAGAACGAGACGTCAGGATGAGCTTCTGTGCTCCTCTCTCAACCAGCCACTGTGCCAACTCCAGCCCAAATCCTCCTAGGCCCCCTGTGATGATGTAGGACTTGGTAGGTGGACAGGAGGTTCGGGAGATCGCAGAGATTTTAACAGGCTCAGACTTGCTTAAAGAATATTCCTTTTCCTCTTCTTGGACCTTCCCCCCGCCCCCACAAAGAAAGGAAAAAAATAGTTACAATCAGATGCACAATGCATTTCTCATCTTTTCATGTTATGCTCCTCCAGACAATGGGAATCAATCTTGTAGAATCGGTGTCAGTTACATTTGTTACAGTTCAGCAGTAAAAACTGACCCTGTGCTGCCCTAGTTATACACTTTCAACTCAAAATGGATCAAAATATCCAATACAGTCACCTACAGAGGATGCCACATGCATCAGAGAATCAAAGTCATTATCTCATTACCTTGATCATAACTTTGCCAATATGTTTTCCTTGGGCCATGAACCTGAAGGCAGCTTCTACATCTTCTTTGTTGAAGACTGTACTCTTCAGGGGCTTTACTACACCTTCTTTTATGCCTTTCTTCAACAACTCTGATACTACTTCCCACTCTTGGTTTCCCTCATCAAATATCGCATCTAACAGGATCCCATGAAATGCCACATTCTTGAGAAAGAGAGCCATTCCTAGAAAAAGCAACTTCGTTATGACCTCATACTGCTGACATTTCAAAACAAAGTCTTTCATATGTTTCAGAAACATTTCTGTGTAAGCCACAGAAATAAAGCAGTCAGGTGCTGGAGAGCAGTCCGGCAGAAAGGGATGTGGGGCTGCTGGTCAGCAGCTAAAACCTAACGAGATGCATTTCCCTGATGCCCATCTTACCAAGCTGGCTGTTGTTAGACAGATCGAATTTGCCTATTTCCAAGAAGCGCCCATGTCGAGCAAGACAACGCAAACTGGCTTGGAGCTTCTCTTCTGCCAAGGAATTTAACACAAGGTTGACACCTGCAACGAATGAGAAGCAACTACTTAATAAATTCAACTTGGCTAAGAGCCTAACACTGTCTTCTAGGGATTCATGTTGTCTTTAGAAGGTACAACTGCACAATGTGGCACAACTGACAAAAAAAGGAAAAAACATTTCTTGAACTTCACCTTTTCCATTGGTAACTCGCAGTATATGTTGCTCAAAGGCAGTATCTCTGGAGCTGGCAAAGCTGTTAGCATCCAGCTGTGGGAATCTTGCTTGGAGATACTCCCGTTTCTCCTTGGAGCCTGGAAGCAGGAGACAGGTTGAAGGGTGTCAGTACTTTTATGTTAGCTTCTCTTTTTATGAGGAAACAGCCCATTTTCCTCTGCCCATCTTTTCCACGAGGACTAAGTCTGAGCAGCCATCAATCTCGTTTCAAAGTTCTCAGTCTCTCAGAATGTCAAACCTTAGGACCAAGGCTGTCTGCTTGTTACTGCTCACTTATGAGGTAGAGCAAGGACCAGAAACAGACCAAAGCCTTTCAATGGACAGGCATTGCATTCACACTACCAAATTTAAAAGGAAGAAGCCTTAATCTTCTTCCATACTTTTGATTATATAGTGTACAGGAGTAGATAAATTCGACTGTGCTGTGGAAATTTCAAGCACATATTCAGTAGCTGTATCCAGTTCTCAGGTTGTAAACTATAACACAGCTACAGCAAATCATTTGGGGGGGGAATGAGGACGTATATACCTGGACAACGTACGTACTTATGTATGTGCTCACACGCATGCTTCCTTCTATTTATTATCTACACTTTTGTAATTTCCCCCATAACTTCAGGCCCTCAGCACTCACCTACAGTAGCAAAGACACGGCAGCCCATGCTCAGGGCAATGGCAATGGCTGCTTGGCCCACACCTCCTGAGCCAGAGTGAATAAGAACACTCTCACCCTTCTTCATGCCACCTCGAACCACCAAAGCATAATAAGCAGTGGCATAAACTACAGGCACTGAAGCAGCTTCTTCTAGAGTCCTAAAGAGAAAAATGAAAGAGGTATTTTTAGCCTTGGAAAAGACTAGGAGATTTTTCTGATGAAATCCACCTTCCTGCAATGGAAAGCTTAAGCTGTTGAGATTGACAGCCACTTATATTTTCTGATCTACCATAGGGCAGTCTACTACAGCTGCCACGCACAGCCAAGATTCATCATTCTACAAAAAATATTTCAGTAACTAACGAGTAACATAACCAAACACTGAAATCCCAGTGCATACTAAAACATAGGAAGCTAAGGAGCCAAAAAGGAGATGAAAACCTTGTGCAAGCCCCTGCACAAAAACTAGTCCTGAACTCCTGTGCTGAATCTAAATCAAAATTCTACAGTTGCTCTGAGCACTACAGCCCTGTTATCATTTCCCACTGTGCAGCATTTAGGTTTGATCAGCCTCAGGCAAGAAGGCAAATCTTAATCAGAGAACAGGAGTTGACCTACCAGTTTTCAGGCACCTCCCACAGAAATTTCTTGTCACAGTCTACCACTGTGGCCAGGCCCTTTGCTGGCAGCAATCCCATCACTCTTCTTCCAGCCAGGTCCCGTCCTGAGAACTCCATGCCCAGCATACATTGCTGCAAAGCCCAGTTACCTGAAAGAACATTAGCACCTTTCACAAAGGAAATTTCTCTTCCAAAACCCCTTTGCTTCAACAGCAATCCCTGAACTCCAGTTGAAAGAGTTCTGGGAGTCTAGTATGTACACAGTTCGTTAAATCACTACAGTGAATGTCTCCTCTAAGAGTAGCAGGAAAGGACTTGGTCTCATTAGATCCTAAGTCTTTCCCCTTCCTGATATTGCTTTAGTTTCCAGGTTTCATTTGAGAAATTTCATGAAAACATCTTGTTTCGGAGGCAATTCTATGCATTTTTCTCCCCTAAAAGTCAAGCATGTCCAGCAGGAGGGCAGCATGCAACACCAACATTCTCACCTTGGTAGGTACCGTGCCCATCTCTGGAACACCCTTTGGGCTGTTTTATCTCACACTTGGTACCTACGCAATGAGGCCAACAACACTTCCTGTTGTTGTGCCATATGAAAAAGAGGAATTGTAACTGGAAGTAGAAGTTGGGAGTTCTGCAACAGGGCTGTACTTCATTCTCAAAAGCATGCTTTCCTGCTAAACTGGCATACTTTAGCCAGTGCCAAACCTACATTTGAGAGATTGTGTGAATGAACTCCAGAACAACAATACAGAAATACATTTCCTTCTAGTGTAATTTTAACTCACCAGGGATAGCATCTGGAGAAAGCTTCCCTGTGGCCAGCATAATGTCCCGGAAGTTGAGAGATGCATAATAGACTTTGCAGAGCAAAACATTGGGATTAGTTGTCTGGAAGTGCTGAAGGGGGGAGACAATCCAGCGAAGAGAGGAGAGGTCTCCACGAGTCAGCACGTTTACATAGGCATATTCTGTCAGCTCCTGAGGTTGTGCTGCAGAAGAAGGAACAGTAAGAACTCACTCACATTAACACAGCTACATGCTTCCCAGATGGAGTAAATTCCTTGTGTAATTGCTTCCTCCTCCTCCGCCTCCAACGGCTCTGCGGAATGCCCCTTCTTACCCCTCAACCCTGACGCCCCAACTCGCCTATTTGTCCTCCTGGCACAAGAGTGTGATACTGTTTGCTCCAAGCTGGAGCAGAGGAATCCAAAATTATCTATTAAAATAATTACAGGTTACTGTAGGAACAATACCTACTCATTTTCTGTTCAAATTTCATTCAGATTCAAGGCCTTGCAAGTGCTCCTCAGACCTCATGGGAGTTACCTTGCTGCAATGGCAGATGCCTGAAGGAGCCCCACTTTCCATCACGATACACATTCATGACCAGGTCCCTCTGAACAATCTTCTGCATCTCCAGGGAAGAAAGACTTGTGGGTGGGACAGCTGATGAAGAATTCAAGTTGGAAATGAACACACACCTGGATGACAAGAGTTGTGATTTTGTTTGTTTTGCTGTAGGTCTGGAAAGATGCTAACACAGAATTCTCATCTCTCAAATTTGACTCCAGGGTGTGCTTATGTACCTGATTCGGTGGCCTTCGGCTTCAAGGCGGAGACAATTCACCATTCCCAGAATTCCCGAGTTCCCACAACTAGTGGCAGTCAACCACACAGGCTGCTCCAATGGGTTAGCCAAGACTTCCTACAGGACAAATCCCAAACTGTTTTACCAGGAACCACAGAGAAAACAGCCCTCATATCCTTGTCAGAGATGAATGACTCCTATTTTTATGAAAAGTAACTAAAAACACATGCTCCTCTTTTAAGACTATTAAATATCTCATTTAGAAAGTACTATAATGATTTGCAAATTCAGTTACATAGGACACAGGAATTCTTAAAAGTAATTCTCACCTTTAAGGATTCAACCCACTTATAATTGGTTTCATCTATCGGCAGAAAAATGGGTGTTTTAGCAGGGGTTTGCCGGCGACACAGGAAAATAACTGAGCCAAAGAATGACTTCTTCATGGCAACCAAATTCAGTGAGGCTTTGCTGAATAAGTCCTCCCACTGTGCCTGTTAAATCAGGTAAAACAACAAATTAACAGCAAAGTCAAGAGTCAACTGAAACTACAAGTCACATCTATACTTCACATTGAGCCTCTTTAAAGACAACTTCACTAGAAAGAACAGGCACTGCCCACCTTTTCCCTTTGCTTGAAAACTTGGCATCTGTTTGATTAACAAAACAGTATTTTTTCTACATCTAGACTACTCCTTTCTCCCTAAAGGATCACCAAAAAGCAGGAGTACAACTATCAGTATCAAGGCCTTGTTAGGGAACTAGTCTTAGCACTACCAAGTGTGCAAAAACCAAAGCAGTGAGCCTGCCATCAGATCCTGCAGGTTGTTGGGAGTGTGTCTACTCAACATCCACCATCAGTGTCTGAAGGCAGCAGACTCCACCAAGAAAGTGTTTGCCCTTCCAGGAGGCTCACCTCACTCAGGAACCTGTGCTTCTGCTGCAGATCTGGGCTTGTAAGGAAACTGACAATTTCTCCAAGAGTTTCTCCTTTAAGAAGAGTGTGCAGCAAAACAAACCCTCCTTCCTTCACTGCAGCTGCCAAATTAGAGAGGATTTCAGTGGTGTTCCCTAGAACACTTGTTGAACAGTTGTATACCACCAGGTCAGCATTGGTCACATTTCCAGAGGGAGGGCCAGATGGATCCCACTGGCTAGAGGGAACACCAGCATTTTGTAGCTCTGTTTCAATAGCTGAAAGGTTCTCCAGGACACGGTCAGTGGCAATATAGTCCAGCTGCAACAGTGGCTGAGTATTCAGAATACTTTTGACACGGGAGAATAGCTGTCCACTTCCTGCAACAGCCTATGAGAAAAAGGGGAAGGAAAAGGAGAAACCAAGTCAAAACATGAATGCTATCTGAATGACAGCCAGAACAACAGAGGCACGCAATCAGGCTACTGGAAGGCCTAAAAACACTAGCCACCATCCCATCCCAGGCTTCCAACTAACCTCTACTATCTTTATCCTGTGACTCATCATGTTCTCCACTGCCACATCCAGGCAAGTCTTCAACTCCACAGAATCTAGCAATCCACTGAGAAGAGGGTCGTCCTGGAAGTGCATTTTCTCTCGAGTCACAACCTGTTCCAGCTCAGAATGGAGGTTTCCATTCAGCTCCAGACGGCAGATTTCAGCAAGGATATGTTGGAGGCCCTTCTGTATGGGTGAGGACTCCGTAGCAGCCACTGCAGTCTCCAGTCCAGGGATAACTAATTTGACCCCATGCACTGCCAGCTTAGACTGTAAGTTCTGGATCAGACCTATGGAATAGAAGGAGAAATGAAAGGAAGAGTCAGATTTTCCAAGAATTTATTTTCCTCTTTGCCTCCATTTGCTACACCAGCTGATCAGCATCACAAATCACAGAATCCTTTATCATCAGCTCAGCCACACAGGTACAGCGCAGCCTCTGGACACTCACATGATTATGTACTGTCCAGCAGGCCCCAAACAAGTAGGCTTTGTGGCAAGACAAACTAAACAACCAAAGTTACCTACGGTAAGAGGGCAACTAACAGAGAATTCTAGTTAAGGAGCCTGTGGAGTTTAAGTTTCTGCAGATATAAAAACCCTAAAATGCTGTTTTTCTGTATAAATCAATGGGAAATAGCTAATCCTGACTAAGACCAGGAACAGGATTACAAAAAATAAAATATTCCCACCACAGCATATGTAAAAAACCCTTTGGAGACAGTATCTGGACACTGCAAGGGAAACTAAGACTAAAAATTATCTTGCTGAAGTCTCTACAGAGACGAGCATTTATTTCTTGGGTGTTCTGAAGTAGCATGAACAGTTTATCTCAGACATTTCTGTCAGGCTGGAGGATTATCCTAGTGTGAAAAGAAACCAATCCCACTCTACCTTTGCAGTGCTCCAGATACACATGAAGATGGGCGCTGGAAGACAAACAGTTGCTCTCAGTGTAGGGCACAAAGCAGAATTTTTCCAGAGTGGGAGGGGTTCGTTCCTGTTGTCGGCGCGGTGCCACAGAAGCATGAAGGCCGTTGACCTGAACACCACCTGCCTTGAGGCTGTCGACACAGCGGTCCACAACAACTTCAAAAGCTGAAAGTCAGGAAAGTAATGTAGGTTTGGAAGCACAAGTATTGTGTTCAAGGTGATCTGATGAGCAGTGCTATGTCAAGTTGTTACACACACAGCTGCAGAATAGCCTGGAGACTAAGACAGCCTCCCCAAGTCCACCCTACTGCCTAGGAATTCATATATTCACACACACAGCAGTCAAAACAACCAGCAAAACCTCAAGCATGAGATGTTACCTTCTGTATTGTCCTGGTATTGGCACACCTGCTCCTGATGCAGCACTGGGTCAATACAGACCAAGCGAATCCTGGTGGGTAAGCGCAGACTGCGGCCAGGCTCCGCTAAGATCAGCACATGCAGCAGAGTGTCAAGGAAGGTCACCCAGTTCCCATTCCACAGAACTTTCCCTGTGCTTGCTGCAGAAGAGGAAGAGAAAGTCTCACTATTTGGTCATTCAGCAGATGCCAGATGCCACTGCTTATTACACGCCAAGTCCGGTGTGGATATACAGCTTCAACAGTCAGTTCTGCATTGGAGGTAACAGCTTTTCCAATGCTCTACCAGAATTCTTTGTTCTTTATTACCACAAAAAGTGTAATTATCACAAAAAGCACAGTCAGTTGAACTGTTAGCACAAATGGAATAAAGCTCACTGTGCTTCTTTGGAACGTAAATTCACCTTCAGTGTTGCATTCTAGAACTCCCTGGAAAGTTGGTCCATAATTATATCCACGCAGATGCAGCTCTTGATAAATATCTTCTTTCAAGAGCCCAGACTTTGAGCTTGTGTCTACTTGAGTCTGGAAGTCAACTGGCTGGCTATGAACGTTCTTCATTTGAGTGTTTTCTAGGAGGGAAATCTTCCCTGATGGGCACAGTAACAATAATAACAATCATTATCATTGTTTATCAAGAATGGATTTTAGTAACACAATGCATCCACTTACACTTCCTCCACTTACCACTCACAGCCAGATTCCCATTTCCTGACACCTCAAAGCAGCGGGAAGCAGGCATGAGTCTTACTTCCAGCTGCACTGATCCTGCAAGAAACATTGAGAAAGACAGACAGGACCGTGAGGTCATTCACTGACAGTATGTTCAAGCAGAACTCTTTCACTATTCCAGGCTCACTGCTCACAACACATAATAAAGATGACTGTAACACGTACTACCTGACTGTATGAATTCACTTCTTTGTTCAGTCATGCTGCTCTATTCTTTGTAGACACTTTCCCACACTCTCCTCACTTTCCCCATGCATTCCTTTCCTCCCACTCCCTTCACCTTCATGAGATAGTTTTGCAGTTGAACCAGCACTCCTCACTCACCATTCTTAGGAAGGATAGTTGCCTGATGAATTGTGACATCCTCAAACATAACAGCCATTTGCTCCATGGCTGTGCCAAGAGAACGTGCCAGTGTTCGCCAAGCCAGCACCAGGTACCCAGTGGCTGGGTAGAGAACTCTGCCATCAATGCAGTGACCAACCAAGTAGTGGTCAGGAGAGTCAGGACTCACATCTGTCAAAGAATAAAGAGCAGAATGAAAAATAATAAAAACACTTATAAAGATGTCTTTTATCCTCAACGTCTACAAGAGGTTCTAGTTTTTTCCCCAACTATCCTGCCTGACAATATGCAGCCTTTAAAACTGCTCTTTGTCTGAATTAACACAGGTTCCTGCTCTGTTCATGTCCTTCCATGCCATTTCAGAAGCAGATCTGGGTTTTTAACAACCCAACCCAACCATTAAGCTTTGGACAACAGCTTCAAGGATGCTGTTTTGAGTATCTTCCTCATAAGTTTTACCAAACAAAAATTGCCCAAACAGGCAAACTCACCAATATTGTAGACTGAAGCAGACGCAGAGCCTTTGGAACCTGCTGGAAAGTCTTCGGCTTTTGGAACATCCCAGTCCTGGCTATGGTCCCATTTGATGTATGGAGAAATAAGGGGTGTTCCCACAGGGACAGGGTATTCCACAGACGGGAACAAGTTATTTCCAATAACATTTATCCTAGGAACACAAAAAGAATCAAGACAATGTAGGATGGCATGGGGAGAAAACACAGGGGAAAAAAAATTGATCATCCCACTCACTCTCCTCCCTTAGTCTCCTTACCCAGTTAAATGGATCTTTCCAATCTGTGTTAGGAAGAACTCCAAATTATTTTCATGCTCTTTCTTCATCAAAGGTAGAATGGTGCAAGTTGGTTTCAAAGTTCTCCTCAAGATAGCCTGCTCAAGTAGAGTCCATAAATCACCAGTGGAAAGGATAACTCATTACTTTTTCTCTGAATTTTTATCTATAGATCTCAAACTACTTATGTTTCTGAGCCAAGAGTTCTGCAGTAGCTGCTGGAACATACATCAATTTAATGGGGAAGAGTACCCTTCCAGCAACCCAAACTGCTGCACATCTGGTGAAGCACAAACTATGTAATTCCACCAAAACACAAATATCTCTCTCCCAAGCAGATTGTCAAGTGAAAAAAGTGAAAAGTACTGAAGGAAGAAAGTGTTCTCTGAATCAGGGTTAAAAGAAAAAAAAAAAAAAAAAAGCATCAGTATTCCCTAGTCCTCAGACCCTAAATCTCCTTCTTGCAGCAGCATATCAATATACACAGTATTGTACCGAAACTATCAAATACCTGTAAGAGAGCATGTGGAGCAATCTCTACTACAACAGCATTCTCTGGAATATGCTTCAAACCTTCATGGAATAGCACTGGATTCACTAGGTTGTTCACATGGTACTCTGCAGAAGAATTCCTAGCTAGATCACTCTGCCACTGAGACTCAGGGATAGATGTACTGATCCATCGAGCTGAGCGAGGTTTAGGGTGTGGAATGACCTACAGACAGACAAGAAAGGGGAACAGAAGAAAGAGTTACATGTCATAGAGAAGAGAATGGTATGACAGGCAAAAGCAAGCAGGCCGTCCTTTTTGCAGGCCATTTTTCCTGGCTGGATGGCCCAGGACATCCTTCTGCTTAAGGCCAAAGGATTCAAATGCTAGGCCTCTCAGAGATCTACAAGCTCTTCAAGAGATTTCCTCTTCCCCCTGAGGAAAGGAGTCCCTTTAAGTGCAACATCACTTGCACTCTGCACTGGCGCCTGAGCACAAGCCCCGTGAGCTGCAGTTTGGCAGTGTTACCTTTCTCAGGGCACTGAGCAGGGCAGGGGCAATAGAGGCCATGTAATATGAGTGGAAGGCGACGCCAGCACTGCGAACCTCCTTCGCAAACACACCGTCACGTTTCAGATTGGCTACAAACTCGTTCACAGAGGCCTATGAAGAGGAATATAAGTGAACTAAGAGAAAAGCTCACAACTTACACAGATCCCATATAAGTCATTGTTGCCCTCCAACACCCTTCATGACTTCCCACTTAGGGGTAACCATAGCTGGGATGAGGTTATTGATCTTCTCAGTCTTATAATTTATCCCCCACTATGCCCATGGCTGTAAGAGGTATTTTATTACTAGCTTACTGAGGTACTAACATCACTTCTTTGCACAGAGTATTTGATGTCTAAGTTTATACAAAGCACCATGTCCCCTCCACCACTTCACTCCAGCTCTCCTTTACCAGCAGCTAAGCTCTAACTGAGCTTCATGCTTTCTTCAAACCAGAGCTTCATAGGCCCCAATCACAATCCCAGTTTGCACTGCATCAGTTCCGTGCTCACCAGAGGCCCTGAAACAGTGACAGTGTCTTCAGAGTTGTGACAGGCTGGTACCACATTTGGAGGACAGCGTTGTTTACACTCCTCCCATGTCAGACCTGCAGAAGGAAGACCTCAGGACAACAAAAGTGTTTCTGGCTCTGAGCCTCATGAGGTGAGGCACCCTTAACTGCACAGTCACTGTGCTCAGTTCAGCACTTTGGGAAGGATTCCCAAGAAAAAGACAGACATCATCTCCTCCCTCAAAAGCAGTTCTGCAGAAGCTAAGGATATTTATCCTAGAGCTTTAACATGACATCGATCAGTGATGTTGAACACAAGGACAGAAGGCCAAATCTTTGTACCATTCCATTGGTTGTTCTGTCTCATGTTGCCCTTGGTTTCTAGGTGTCAAGATCATGTGTTCTCTCCCACATCTGTGTGTGCATATCTCAAACAAGAGCAAAAAATCCCAGTGCTTTAGATTTTCACCTTTCCAAGATTATTTATCAGGCTGTCATTGGTCGCCTGACAGTGAATCCCTCCATTTCCCCTTAAATTTTAGTTGGATTACAAAAAATTCTGAGGCATTCCAGGACAGATCACTATCATTGTATCAAATATTTAATGACCCATTCTACATCAGAAGAAAACAAAGAAGAGCCAGCAGTGGCCAAAATCTTACAGAAACAATAGTTTCCATCAACACATTTCAGTGATCAGTTTTATCCAAATGCCATACAGAGATCAGATGTGCTTTCCTGTATCACTTTTTTGGTAAGGGGATACCTACCAACAGCAGCCATTCCTCCTGGGGGCAATTTGGCCTCTTTGACGCATCGGCCCCGCCAGTACGCAGCGAGAATGGCTTCTTCATGACTCAGGGAGTTGTCTGCATAGCCACAAGCTAGTTCTCCCACCGAGTGTCCCAAAATCCCATCTGGTTGCAGACCTGCAGCTTTCAGCAGATCAATCTGAGCAATCTGCAAGGAAAAGAACGATTACTGATTCCATGCCAGAGTAAGCAGGTATCAGGCCTCAAAGGCACACAGCAGTAGCAAATACGTAACAAAATGTCTGTGTCAAAAACCCATTCTTGACCTCACTGTTTTGGGTTTTTTTTCCCCATAGCTGCAGCTCCATCCTACTTTCAAAGAAATCCCAAGAGTCGTTATGCAACTTCTGTGCTGTTTGGGACTCTCCACAATGTACCTTTCCACTAAGAAAATATTTCCATCAACATGGGGTTGCCAAGAACATGTCTGCACAAAGAGGCTCAACCAGCTTTCCAAATCACTTTAAAAGCTTGGCCTCTAGCTTATAAAGAAACCATGCATCCCACATTGACACTCAGAATTAAAGAGACTTCATTTAATATCACTTATTTCATTTGCAATACAAATTTCAGAAGACAGCCAATGGAACTTTGCTCCTTGGCACATTTACGTAAAAATTAAAGACATTCCTTAGTGTCTTAAAAAAGAAACTGCACCACATACACACAGGTACACATGCAAATCAGTTCAGATCCATATTAGCCCAAGCACCTTGCAAGTGACAGAGCCCCAAACTGCCAAGGGTACAAAACACTCCCTCCTATCAGAGGGATATGTATTTCTAACAGCTGCCATTGGCTGACTACACAAGATTCCATGAATGGGTATAAAGTGATACCAGCCAAACAAGACATCAGAATATGCTTCTGTGGATTGAGTCCACAACCCTCCCCCAATAGCCATTTGAGTCTTGCCTGAATAGCAGCTAGTCCAACAAACGCATGGACAGTGTCATCAAAAGTGTTCTCATCTGCTTGCAGAAGCAGGTCCGAGACTTTCAGGCCTGTATTCTTCAAAGCCTCATCCGAGCGCAATACAGACTGGCGGAACAAATCCAACTTCATGAGGCTCAGGCCCATGCCTTTCCACTGTGTTCCCATGCCTGCAGGAAGGGCACAGAGGAAGTGAGCATTAGTAACACAGGAGCAGACATCACATGCTTGCTCTGGCAGTTGAAGAACTCCAAGACGAAAATATCACACACTTCTAACATCCTCCAAGGCACAGCTTTTTATTTTTCTGGACTTTGCCATCATCAGAAGATAGCTAAGTTGGAAGGTTTTCATAAGATACAGGAGGCACAAGTCTCCTAGACATATCAGAACTGAAAAGCATTTCTTCACGTTATACTGAAAAACATTAGAGCACGGAATACAATTGCTCAAGACCCAGATCTACAGAGGGATGGAGAAGTCTGGACCCAGTACTGCCCACCTACCTGAGCAGATGTACCAGAGTGGTCTACCAGATGCCTGAACTTGCTGAAGCTCTTTGATGTCATTCTTGGTGCCGACCAGCGTGTAGCCCCTGTAGGGCATGGAGGATGCAGGAACTGCAGAAATATCACTGAGCAGACTTACAAATGGGCTGCATCCTGCATGTTTTCTGCCTTCTTGAATTAGTATTTCCACAGCTTCCTGGGTTCTGCCACAGACCTGAACCAGTCTTGGCATGTTGCTTGTCTCCTGAGGCTGGCATTTGTTCTTATTAGGCCTCAGAATGACATGAGCATTAGCACCTCCAAAGCCAAAAGAGTTGATACTGACAAGGCCTCCTTTCACTGGTGTTGGTTTACAAACTACCTCCAAAGAGCCATCTTGTAAGGCAGGAATATCTGGATTTGGGGTACTGAAATGAAGATTTGGAGCCCACAGCCCATGTTCCAGGGAGAGAATGACCTGAAAGGAAAAACAGTGTTCTGTGCTCCACCATCTCAATGTGGACAAACATTCTTTTGTTGTTACTGTTTCATGAGGAGAAATGACCATACAGCATACACTAAAGCAGCTCTTTGTTTGGATAAAGGGACATTTCAGAATGTAACCTCAATAATGCTACTGTGGTAGTACCTGCTTCACCTAGGCAAATTTTAATTCCATGCAGGAAGTCAGCAGGGAAGACAAGTGTAGTAGCTTTAAGCTTAGCTTCCAGACCCTTTAACTGGAAAGCCATGCAGTCTTGCTGGAAAAGCAGCCTGGGTACTAAGACTATCACATCATCTTTTTTTCCCCTTTCAGTTCCCATCCCACTTCATTCTTCCCCAGTCACACACATTCACAAATGCTCTTTCTTATCACAATTAAGTACAAAACAATCAAGCTAAAGCACTGGTAAAGGACGTTTCTTGCTGCTTTACACCTATTTATTGTCTTCTTGATCCAAAAAAGCAGGAACAGCAGATTGGTCAGAACTGGCACAGCAAAAGGGAAGTACAGAAACATTGTGAGGAACAGGGTATCTATGCCAAAAAGGGAAGAGCTTCCCTCTCTAATCTGCATTTCTACATACAGCTCATGACACCAAGCCCATATTCCTCCGTGGCACAAGCCCAGCAAATCACAGACTACGAAGTCAGCTGCAAACTGTACTCTGTATACTGGGCAGTTCCTTCATCACCCCAAAATGGTCAGAGAAAGATTCTGGTTTGGGAACTAGTCCTTCAGGCTGACTATCAGACATGACAACTTACCTTGGAGAGCAATCAGTTTAAATCTATCATTTCAACTTGTACATAGTTTCTACATAAGTTTGAGAGTACAGTAGAGTGAGTGGACAACCAGGGCCACTGAGAATCACAGAATCAACCAGGTTGCAAAAAGACCTCCGAGATCAAGACCAACATTTCACCTAAAATCACCCTGACAACCAGACCATGACACTACACGCCACATCCAGTCCCTTCTTAAATACCTCCATGGACAGTGACTTCAACCACCTCCCTGGGCAGCCCATTCCACTGCTCAATCACTCTCTCTGTAAAGAGTCTCCTCCTAATGTCTAATCTAAACCTCCTCCGGCACAGCTTAAGGCTGTGCCCTCTTGTCCTACTGCTGGTTGCCTGGGAGAAGAGATCAACCTCTGCCCTGGCTACAATCTCCTTTCAGGCAGTTGTAGAGTGATGATGTCTCCCTTGAGCATTTTATGGAATTAAACCCCGCCCCCTACAACATTTACAGAAACTCCAGACTTTCCAAGACAGTTACTATCTAAGAGAGACTGGTCTTCGTATGAAAGTGAGGGAAATGGTACCTCAAACTTGTGATCTTGTCCTGACAGATCACAGAACCACACTAAACAAACTGTTTATAACATACAGCACAGTATAGATTGAGAAGCTGACTTTATGACTCACTTATCATTCCTTCTATGAAGAATGTGTCAGTCAGAGGTAAAGGTGCTAAAAAAAGGTAAACTTCCCTCTACAGAGAGACAGAGACTGCTGCCTCCATGACTTTTAGATGAGGCTATTCACATTAAGTTGTAGGTATTCAGTAACCACTTTGAAGAGCCTAAAATTCTAGCACTGGCAGTGTACGTGACTTCAGTTTGCGTGGTTCTATGGTAATAGGCTTATAAGCAAGTGTGAACATAAACTGCTTAGCAGAGAGCCAGCTAAGCAGCCAGAGCCAAGAGATGACTGTCTGCCTACAGCAGTAGTTAGCAGGCTGGGTGCTAAGACAGACAGTTATTCAAGCTGGTAGACTCATCCCAAAAACTCACCTGGCTTCTTGCCAACCTAAGAGAGAGGAGGTAGAGATGATACATCCCTGACAAAAAGCCAGAAGATCAGCTGCTCTTTTGGCACTGAAATCCCACACTTCTGTCTCTCATCTCTGGCCATTGTCAAATACTCCAAACATCTAAATCCCTCTACTTGTATGTGCCTCAAAACCAAATGACTTACAGCAGAGTTCTGTTGGAAGACCAAGAGTAAGGATCAATGAAGTGATCAATAAGGATTAACAATGGGATCCCAAAGCCTTTATTCTGAACAGATACGCTTCTGTAGAACTCAGCAGGAAGGCAGAATTGAAGTGTGTGTGCATTTGCAGAATAGCCACGTGAGCTTTCAGAAGTATTTGCATGTAAAACAAGTAGTTAATAAGAAATACCCAAGTTCTTATCATCACAGCTGAACACTTTACTCTGAACCAATCCAAATCTTTCCTAAACCAAACAAACATTAAAACCCCCCACACTGTTGTGTCCACATCTTCCCAAATTCTCCTCCAGGCCCCCCGTTACCTTGGCTAATGCAGCAAGCCCAGAGGCAGGCTCTGGATGACCCATATTTGACTTGGTTGATCCAATCAACAGTGGCTCTCTCTCACATTGACAGAAGATATTTACAATTCCATTGACTTCTTGAGGATCTCCAACCTAGTATGAAGAAAATCAGAATGGCTATTTGCTAGCACTTCCAAAATACAACAGAAAAGAGAAATCCAAAAGATTATGGTGTTTAGGTAAAATCCAAAAGTAGTGAAACAGAACACATTTTACTAACTGGTAGAAGGGAAAAAGATTTCACTTTGGGAAAGCAGAGTAATTTAATGGAAAAGTGTGCAAGTGATGCAAGAAAAGAAAACGCTCCAATCCCAAAAGGGCTGTGCTGACCTTCGTGCCTGTCCCATGAGCTTCAACATACTCCACTTCCTCAGGTTTGACACCGCATTCCCTGTACAAAGATCTGACCAACTGCTGCTGCATCTCTCCAGATGGGAATGTCACACCTGGGAACAAAATTGCCATCAATTCCTCTATCAGGTACTTCCTGTTCTGAATATAGTATCCTTTCAATTGCTTGGAGCTACCAGGTAAAAAAAAAAAAAGCCCAACCCAACATAAACCACCAACAAACACCCCCCACCTTCTTCAGGATTTGCACCACATCATTAGCACTAAACTCAGTAACCCTCTGAAGCTCTCCGCAAAAAGAGCAGAAGAACCAGAAATGAACCTAAAGCAATGGAGTTAGACTAGAGTGGAAACATATTGGTCAACAAAATACTAGGAGACATCTAGATTAAACAAAACACCTCAAACTTGGTGTCTCCATAACTGGAGAGCAGAAGCTGGACAACAGCAGGGCAAGAGCTTTACAGGCATAACACCACCTACACATCTACCATCAGTGAAAGAGTTACTGCAGAGATGTCCGGAGGAAGGCTAAACAAGCAAGAGAGCACCGCTCTTACTTCATACAGTAGAAACCACCACTTCTCTCCAACTTCTTTACAAAATAGGGTCCTGAATTTTGCATTATCAAAATGGAAAAAAGAAAAAAAACCCACAAACACTAAAAAAACCTTAACACACCTAAAGAAGAACTCTACAACAGCCTGTTTTTGATGGCAGACTGCAAACCGAACTGTTCTGTTGGTATCTCACTTTTCAGTAGCTTAAGACCTACCTTGTTCCTTGAAGCCATCAGTGTTAATTCCAGCATTTACTATTGTGGCATAGATCCGCTTAGCCAAGGATCTCTTGGTCAAAAGAACAACAACAGCAGCCTCAGAGCGACAATATCCATTTCCTGAGAGCAAAGAGAAAAGAACGCATCTCTAATTCTGCTCTGCTTTGTAAAATGTTGCAAAACACTATTGCAGCAAGATTATCTAACTCCTGAGCTACTGCTTACAATAGACTGCTTTGAGAATATGACATATGTCTTTCTTTAAAAAAAAACTCATGGCCTAGGAAAAAGGCACAGTCCTCATCACAAATGGTAATAGAAAGTTTCTATCAAGAGACAGCTATTTCTTCTCCCCAATGGCAAAGGAGTGAACTTCTTCCCCACATGCAATGCAGAACAGGTCCAGGGCATGTCTCAAACAGTGCACCTCAGAACAACTATGAGCTCAGCTCCTTGCTATTGAGAGAGTACTTGGCTGCAGACTCCACAATAAGTTCCTCTCATACATGACAAGCTTTTGTGCCAATGCCTTACCTGAAGCATCAAAAGCCTTGCAGGCACCATCAGGACTAAGCATTCCCAGTTTCATGAACTGCACAGATGTGTTGGGTTTCAGCAGGAGGTTGACACCTCCTACGAGGGCTGCACTGCATTGTCCATGACAAATTGCCTTATAAGCATTTTCCAGAGCAACGAGACTAGAGGAGCAGGCTGTGTCAATAGTTAGGCTTGGTCCTTAAAAAACAGAAAACGAGGGGAAAAATGCTTAATTTCCTAGATTGTTTTCCAAAGACTACAGTATGGGATCACAAGAGAAACATATTACATAAAAGTTAAATAAGACTTGCTTCAGAACATAGCAAGTAAACCCGATGCAATGGGAGACAAGAAACACCATGTCTGCCTGCTAACTAGGTAAGGCAGAAGAAAATATTTTTTACTTCTCATATGGCTCCTTACAACAGTTACATGCTACTTTTTCTTTCCAAAAGGAGTCTACCTCATCATATCCATCCCACTCCTGTACAGCAACTATGGTACAATCACGTTGAAATTGCAATTGCTGATCAGATTCAACAGGTTTTGGTTTACCTGTGAAGTCGTAGAAGTAGGAAATCCTGTTTGCAAGCATAGCACGCTGGCAGCCAGTCATACTGTATCCCAAAAGCTCTTCTGGGTCTTGGCTAAGGGCTTCAGCAGCTTCTGACCCACTGGCACCAATCCATACACCTGTGTCCGTGCCACGGAGGGTGGCTGGATTAATACCTATGGGGACATTGAAAGGTAGATTACAGCAAACAAACTTATAACGAGGGGCAAACTGGATAGACAGTGTCTATCTCTAGCTACACACAACACCCAGATCTGGAGTACAAAACAGAAATGAAAATTCTTAAGCACAAAAAACCCCAGCAACCAGAACAAGAAAAAACTTTGCTTGAACAAGAAATCTCTGCTGTTTCTTCTCTGTATTTCAAGAGTCCCAGAGACAAACAGAATATTCGAACTCCAGGCTGAAGCCAAGCAGCAGAGAAACAAGAATTCTAAAAAAAAAAATAAATCACAGAATCACAGGATGTTAAGGGTTGAAAAGGACCTTAAAGATGATTTAATCCCAACCCCCCCCGCCACAGGCAGGGACACCTCCCACTAGATCAGGTTGCTCAAGGTCTTATCCAACCTGGCTTTGAACACTGCCAGGGTTGGGGCATCCACAACCTCCCTGGATAACCTGTTCCAGTATCTCACCACCCTCAGAGTAAAAAATTCCTTCCTAATATCTAATTTAAGTTTCCTCTCTTTCAATTTGTACCCATTGCTAGTCAGTACTAGTGAGGTGGTTACAACTTCTTCCTCATGTCCTTCTTATGTTCTGACATGAAACTGATTAACAGGAAGAACAAACTTATAGGTTCAGAGGATAAGTAACTCAAAAGCTCCACCACTGCCAGTGTTTTGAGACAGTGTGCTTTCAGAAATAGGAGCCTTTCTGGGAAACTCTTATAGAAACAGAGCAAATGCTACAGGTTTTCCAAGCGTCTGGCCAGTAGGCAGGAATACATCAGGCCATTTGCCATTTTTTTAGACCATGGATGATAATTCTAACCAAGTAATCTTCCTTTTGCGCCACAATTTTGGCTCTTACAAAAGAAATTCTTATGGAATATTAGGGTAGAGCTTAACATAGAAAAACTCTAGAATTGTTGACTTTTTAAAGTGATTTTGTCATACTGGTTTTACCATATGATGCAGGTACAGATTTGCTGACAGTCAGCACAGATTTCCTGGTTTGCATTACAGAGAAAACAGTTTTGTTCTAACCTCATACCAGGTCTTGGGTCTGCCCACTACTGTGATGACTTTCTTTTTTACAGTTCTCATCACACAAGTGCATGTCTGCGTTACACAGAGACAATACAGCATAGTTCTCCCTCTTCAGTCACTGATCTGCTTACCTCCATCCAAAATAGCTTCATAAGAAACTTCCAACAGCAAGCGAAGTTGAGGATCCATTGTGTGAGCTTGTTTTGGATGAACCCCAAAAAATGTTGCATCAAATTTGCTTATGTCCTTGAGCTTTCCATTTCTCTTGGGTAGTCCATAAATTCCTGAGAAGAAAAATTCAACATCAAGTCACAGAATACATCAGTGCTGAAGCAGCAACAAGCTGAGAGACAGCACAGAATGACCACAGTTGATTCTCAGTTACACAGGAAAGCTCACGTCCCCGTGCAGTACCTCGAGTGCTGCACGAACATCTACCAACCCACTTCATGTGGAAATAGGAATACAACTGATTCTGTTAATGTAACAATTTTTAAGACTATCCTGGATATACTGGCAAAGGACACCTACCCAGTTTAAACATTTTTGCTTTGGCAAGTTGTACCAAGCACATATAGTGTCCAACTCAGTGGTTCCAGTCAGTTACTAGTTAGAGGAAAAACAAAAGTGGCTTCTGACTTCTGCAAATCACTAACTTGAATTGGGTAGACATTTCAAAAAGGACAAAAAAGAACATTGTAAAAAGCCATAAATCACAGCACTGGAGTCCCTGTGCTACTTTGGAAGCCAGAAAAATGTCAGTCGTCTTCTCTGTCACAGCTATCAACAGCAGGTAGAGGATTCTTGTTGCTTAGCTGCTCTGTCAGAGTGCTCCTTTATTTGAAAAGAAGCCACATATTATCTATAAGCCACTACTGCATGCAACATGCCATTATAAAATGGATTGCATGAGATCTTCATGAAAGTGGCCTGTTCCTAAATTTCTTGATGACATATCAGAAGTTAATTCATCTCTAGAGGGGCTTTGCATCTTAAATCCCTTCTTTTCATAGGGTAGTTCCTCTAAAACACTTACAGCCCAGGGCTCCCAAAGGAAGGACAACAAGCACTCACCGGGTTTCCACCTCCGATCATCCTCTGTGACCATATCAACTCCATTAAGCAGGTTCTCCCAAAACTCTTGCAGGTTCTCAGACTCTGGCAGCTTTCCTGCTATGCCCGCAATCACCACGTCCTCCATCTTTTAACTTCTCCCTGTTGCCGAGATCCGTAAGGCAGTTAAGAATAGTAAGATTTCACATGGAAGAAAGCATATGTGTCTAGTCTTCCTGACATGTTGTGACAAACAAGTGTATTTGCAGGAGAAACACTCACACAGGAACAGCTCACAGAGTCTCTACTATTAAAAAGAAAAAAAATTACATCCCCACTAATCAAATGGAATGTAAGATCCATGAGGTTAATAAGGATGAGAAAACTGACCCTGAAGCAGCATCAGGCTCTCTGAGAACCACCAGCTTCTACATGACAACCAGAAAATGATTAAGTCTACCTCCACTAGATGCAGAGCCTCCGTGAAGTCAGCAGAGAAGAAAGAGTAACATGCTGGAGCAGAAGTGGGTGGAGAAATTATGAAATGCACATAGTAAAATACATAATTACAAGGCAAACCTAAGAGGTAGCAAAACAAGTTCTACAGTCATTCCAAAGGTACCTGCTAACTTAAGAATCAATAAGCAAAAGATTTGTTGGAAAGGGAAAAAGAAACTCCAAACAAACAAAACAACAAACCCCACAAAACTACCCCCTCCAAAATAAACAACACAGCCTTAAACAACCCTCCCAAACCCCCAAGCAAACAAAAAACATACCAAAGAAACCCCTCAAACCAAACCAACTGACCAAAACACCCCCACCAGGCAGAGAGGAGAAAACCCAACTACAGTACAATTCAGCATAATTTTAAATGCCCAAACCAAAGAAGTAAATTTTACATTGGAAGAGTTTCCTAACTGGACCCTGCACTGCCACACATGAAGAGGACTGGAAATGTGGCCCTGACTACATATAATGGAGGGTGGTGCTTTTAAGGTATGACTTGGCAGAACAGATCTGGATTACAGACAGGATAACAAACCTCAGTTGTTGACCCAAGAAATTCACATCCAAAGACCCCAAAAGAGCATCACGCTGCATAACAGCATGGCAGGGCACCTAAACAAGACCACAACACCAAATGATACCTCATCTACTGCACTCCTTTATTTTCTATTACATTAAAAATATATTAACAACTAAGCAAAGAGAAGGCAAGTTAACTTGATGCTTCAGTTAAACTCAAATTATAATTTTAGATCCTACCTAGACAAGTTGAAGCAGGGGAGGGAAGGGGAAAATATCCATGGTTGCAGGAACCAGAAAGGTAGAAAGCATTCACAGTACTTACTGCATAGAAAACTAGGTATTTAAATAACTACATGTCTTTCTTAACTTTGAGGGAAAATGTCTGCTACAAGAGAGCTGAAGTTTAACTTCCATGAGGTATTTTTCTCCTCCATGGAGCCACGTACACACTGCTTAAGTGCTGCTAGGGCTTGGTCATCTTCTCTAAAATATGGCAGTAACGGGTACTCTGTTGAGCATTTCATAGCTGTTTTTCCAACCCAAGATGTTTCACTTGAGCACTGTTTTTCGGCCTCTTTCAGGAGCTCATGATGCTTCTGAGCATGAAACAGACCTCTTGTCCATTCACACACTGCACTGCTCAGGAAACCTAATGCCTTCCCATAGCTGGAAGGGACTGCTGTGATGTGCAGAAAGCAAGCAAAGCCCTCTGCTCACCTGAGGTGTAGCTCCGACAGAACACAACACCATGGAGGCTGTACTCTTTTTCTTTCCTTCAGCAATTACCTTGATTCAGATCTGTGGAGTAACTGGAATTATGCAACACCTGACACTGAAGCAGGAAAGATGGTTACCTCACCCAGTCCATTCCTTCTGGGGGCAGAAAGAGAAGTGTTCCCAAAAGGACAGCTGGGATTTCTAGGTCCTGTGCAAACACCCAAACAGCAGAAGGTCCCTTCCAATCTTGTTGCTCATTTAAAATGAGAAACACAAGGGGCCAAATTGAGCAAGGCCCTCACTGAGGAATCAATCCCCCAAACTTAAGTTGCCAGTAACAGGTCCAGTCCACTCTGTGCTGAAGAGAAGCCTCTCAGTTTTTGCACTCACATAAAACTAGTAAGTCAGTTGTACTATTGGCCTCACAACTCTACCTGTAAAACCCAGCCAAGGGCCACAACTCCACTACACTTCCAGCATTTCTGTACCAGGGGCAGGGAAAGAACAGATCTCGTGCACAAAGCTTACAATTCAAGCTTAAGACAAAAGACATACAAGAAGATAATTTAATTATGACTCAAATTTATACCTCAGCTTTAGGATCACGATCTCTAGGGAGAGAAATATGATTTTTATTTTGGGGGGCTGAGACATCACTTCTGGGATTGTTCCTTCCCATGTCACATCTCCTTCCTTGAAGAATCAGAAAAACTCTATCCAGGTATGATCAATTGACAAAATGTTCCCCTGAGATAGTAAAGTAATGGAATTCATCAAAAAAGCAACATTTGCCAACACATTATGAATGTAGTTGAGCAAGACTATGTCAAAGGCAGAGAAAAAGATGCTGCAGTAATCAAAATCAGAAGAACAAGAGCCAAGAAGTTAATTTTAGCTGGGCAAATGGGTAAGAAGAGCCACAACAAATATTTTAATACACAAAGAACTGGAAAGATAGGCTTGCCACAAAGAGCTCCAAAAGTATACATCTAAGATAAGATCCCAAGTATAGATTTAGCAGTAGGCAGTAGAGATGATCCACTGCTGGAAAGCAAGAGTGGTTACAAGAAAAATCACAAATATTAAGTCATCCCTGATGAAACAGGAATTAAAACAGCTGTTACAGCTACCAACAGTCTCTTTGGGCTCCCCTGACAGACAATTTTAAAGTAGACCATTTTAAAGTTGATTCATTTTGCCCTCAAATGGTGTATTGTACTGTTTTACTATATTAGAGACTTTTTCCTGTAAAGTATTTTAGGCTCTACACAGTAACACACTATGTTGACAGATTTAAGTACAGGACATAGCACAGATCAAGAAAGACAATTATTTCTACAGCTGTCTTAATGGACATTAGACAACAGCAAACACAGAACAAACTGCTCCTGCTACCTCTGATGAGCAAGGTGTTCAAAAGTGACAGGTTAAAACAGGAGATGAAGATGATACAGAGGCACAAACAGGAGTCTCTTATTTCTTAAGGCTATATTTTGTGGAATCCAACCCAACATCTAACAGCCTTTTCCTCCAGTTTATCCCTTGCTTTTGCTTAGATTGAGTTCTCCAAATTCTCCTTGGACAGCTTGCACTTTTAACTGAAGGGAGAGGGGTAAATGCACATCACAGCCCACCCCAATGCCAAAATATAAGTCCAGTAAAGCATAAGCTACCATCTCACTGGATTTGCACAATATTTTTTTGCAATTATACTGTGTTGCTGACTCATTCAGTTTGTGATTGCCAATAACTAACAATCCCTTCTGGTATTACTGACTAGTAACAACTTTCATCACTTTATACCTGTGCTCTGGTCTACCTCCCCCATTAGCCATGGCTGGTTTGTTTATTGATACCAGTTCCTTTCTCCAGTCATGCTACTATAGGTGTTCTTAAGCTGGTTCTCACTATGTACTGGATAACTATTGACATCAAGTTACCTTAATACTACGTATTATCAAAGCTATTCTTAAGTTGAAATATTATTCTTTATTTCAGTTAAAACATTTGTTTTTCAGTCCCTCACTATTTCAATTAAGAAGAGTATTTATCAAGGTTTTTCATCATCTCTGGCACAACTTTTTTACAATAATTTTATCTACTGTTTCCCTCCAGGAATAACTCTGTGATCATTAACCTTGTAAGCTTATAGGGGGAAAGAACAGAAGACAAGAACCATTAAAAAAGGAAGGTAAAATCTGATTTCTTCTCCTGCTCATAACCGCCTTGCCAACCCCAAAGAGAACTCATTCTGCTGTAACATGTTAACCTAGGGGTTGATGAAGAAAGAAATGGGAGAGGGAGAAAATAAATAGCTATTTGCAAAGAAATAACAAATAAAATCCAAATCTTGTTTTGCCCGATGCATAGTTGAGTATCCCAGACAGGATCACAGTATTTATTTCACTGTTATTTTGATGGTTGTCCTTATGGTGGGATAGAACCCTTAAACCCAGCTCTGCTACTGTTTCTAGATACAGTCCAAATCTTCACCTTTTTTGGAGGTCCCACTGTTGTAAAAGGAAACACTCATGAATCCTCCATAGCCTTCTTCAGCAGCAATATTGACAAAAGGACTGCTTTCTTTGTTTCTCAGTATGATTACATCATAACCCTGGTTTCCTAATCTCTGACTCTAATTTCTAAAATTTGTGATAAAAACAGTCCTTACATAGGAACGTCACTTGTAAAGAGCTGCGATGCCTGCTTCCAAAAACCCCTGCACAAAACAGGGGCAAACACAGTCTGGGTTTTATTTTTTTAAAGGCATTTGGCTACCCTCAATCTGTGTATTATAGCTTCAATTTAACAAAGACCTTTCAAATGTCTTTTTCAAGGCTGTATTTGTCCTGTTGATCACAAGACAAACGAAAACCGGTAGTGTGCATTCATATTTAAAATGCACTACTTAGTAGGCAACACAATGTGGTTCAAAGCTGGTTTTGGAGAAAAATTAGATTTTGCATATGGAATCAACACAGCTTGGTTAACTCCTAAGTGGTCAGAAATGCATTTTATAAAAAATCCAAGTCTCAACAAAACATCTGTTTATAACTGCCCTCATCCTTTGAATTCACCCACTAAATGCAGCCTCTCACAACGGTCTATTATTTTCACTTTGCTTCAAGGATAGAGGCTGCAGGAAAAGGTGAACTCTTTGCTCTTGTGGCTCGAAGTTTTTTCTCACATTTTTCAAAACAAAGCCCCCCAACACTGGTCTGATGGAGTAATACTGCCTGTTTATATTTAAGCGTCCAAATGCAGCTTTTACCTAGGAAAATACGCACTCAATATCTCATAAGGCCCTGTGCCAGGGAAGGAATGTGGAATAAAAACCAAACAGGTGCAAAACCAGCAGAAGAGCAAAGATGCTCATCACATTCCTGGCAGAATGACACTATCGAATCCATACCGGTCTACAGTCACCGAGTTATTCCAGGTGGGCGGCTGCTTTACACCGAAACGGGAAAAAGCAGTTCAGCAGTATCCGCGGCATCTTCTCCGCAATGGATTCCCAGCACCTACCGACAAGCGTCGTCCCGCAATACCGAGAGATTTCGCGTTACCGCGGGACAGCTCGGCGAGCGCGGTGCCTCCGCTGCCGCGCGGCCCGCCCGGGGCAGAGCCGGGCCCGAGCTGCGGCA
>WEKX01007269.1:0-11520 GCA_013390025.1 Pitta sordida
AAAAAAACATCACAGGATAGACCGATGATGTAATAACTATAATTTTTTTGGCCAAGGGAAGTCTTTGAAGAAGTAGACAAAAATGGTCAAATGGGAGTAGCAAGACAATCTTGCACAAAATTACTACAGGAAGGTAAAAACTGACACAAAACTAATGCACTCACCTCCAAAGATCTACAACTGCTTTTCTTTACAAAATCCCACTCCATAAAGAATAAGAGCTTAAATATTTCCAGAAGCTTTCCCTCCAGTTCAAAATATTTAATTGCACCTTCTTGACATGCAAGTCCTAAGTTTCATAGCTATTTTGGAACAGGACAGTGCCTGGAGACAAAACCAAGGGACTGGCAAAAGTAAAGGACGGCAGGGGAAGCCTGGAGGACAAGGATGAGACAGAACTAAATGACAAAGACCCTTTGGCTTCCCTGTCCCAGCAGACTTGCAGGAAAGTTTGCAGACAGAAAACCTCTGCATTCCACATCCAGGAACCATCATATGATCATCTTAATTTATTCTGAGTTTGTGACTTAGCTGGTTTTGAAATTCTCTGACAAAATTACGTATAAAACTACTTGATTGTACACAAAACTCACATTGCTTAGTACAGACTCTGGGCTTCCCATCTCATTGCCAAGGAAGAAGTAAAATAAAACATCTCTGGATGTTTAATGTCCTTGCTGGCTCGTCTTAAAGGGCTATTGCTGGGTTGCAAAAAGAAAAAAGCCAGTCACCAAAGAAAGAAAAGAAATGATACCCAAATCAAGCAACTAAAAAAGTCAAAAACACCTACACTAAACAAACATCAAACCACCAGGAAAACTGGAAATAAGAGACAAACCAACAGCACAGAGAGCATTCCTCACTGGCACTAGAAAGTCTAATGAGAAATCTGAAGGGCCAATCACTTGAAAAAAGAAAACAATTGTGTGACTTGATTGTATCAATTTTGTTCTTGGACATTTTTAGTTCAACAGAAAAGGCTGAAAGGTGTGCAGAGCAAGTGAATTACTAAATCTGCCATTAAAGTTGCACAAAATATTACTCAGTGAACTGCTACATGGAGCTCAACATTTCAGGTTTCAGTTTTAAAGCACTTTTTAGCTTTTGTAGCTTTAAGTAAAATTTAAACACCTGTAAAAGCTCCAAGATGTTCATTATAACAATTTCCACTCTCGCAATTCATCTGCTGCAAGGAGAAAGTTAATTTTTCAAAGACACTAAACCCCCAAAGACCAGTGCCGCTGCTGGAATTTTACCAGTGGCACAAACTAACCTCCCAAATTTTTGTTTAACAAAAACTTATTGCTACATTCTGTGTAATATTCAAAACAAACTGAAATATAACTAGAGAGAAGCACTCACAAGAAACAGTTTGAGAGAGTAAAACCAAACCTGACGCAGACAACCAAGGAGGGAACACAGGAAAATCTCTAAAAAATTAAATCAAGCCTCTGGCAACAAGGTATTAACGAATAAATGGAAAATAAATTCTGTAATTCTGTGATTCCATGAAACAGAAAACAATGTTGCTAATTTCTTCTTACTTGGCCAGGCAAATCACCAAAGATGTAGAAACTTGTCCCCAGGAAGGGAACAGATGCAGCTCACTGGACTTTCTTCTTCTATGTCCAAGCACAAACCAATTAAATTATCCTTCTGGAATTCTCAGCAGTTGTAATAATTCCATTGAAAATACGCTGGGGATGAGAAGGGCTGTGTGTAAAGTGGCATTGATTTCTGGCTGGAACTAAGTGATGTAAGTCAGATACATCTTGAACAAATAAGCTGGAACGGAACGCTGCTGAATTCAGAAACTCCCAAATAAAGACATCAATTTGACAGTGAATTCACTCTTCATTTATGTAGCTCATAGAGAAAAACTTATTTTACAGGGCATGGGCTACATTATAAAATTAACTCACTGATCGTGGTCAGTACTAAACCAAAAATACACCTGGCGTGTTTTCATCTTCTTTACCAAGTAGTTCAGTTGTGTCAGACAGGAATGTCTCAAATAAAAACCATTTACTTTTTCCATAAAGCATAAAAACACTACCACAAACACTGTTAATCCACCACATTCTAGTAGTCAACAATATCATAACTGCACATATATGGAAACACTCGATTTCTCAGTTTAAGAAGTAAAAAATATTAAATATTACAGATTATGGAAGCATTCAAAGAGATCTTTTTATGTAGTGGAACATAAGAATATAGGAGATTTAAAGAGTATTAACATAACGAATACGGAATGAGTAGCAGGCAGAAAAGAAACTCAAACAAACATGTATATACACATATATATGCACACACACATATACATATATATAGATATGTGTATATATCTACATGTTATGCCTGATACATTTGCATTTCCCACAATTTTTGAGCCAATTGATTTTTTTCTGAAAAGAAAAAACTACCTGGCAATTAAGGTACATATTTCAAGCAGAGTAGTGAAAGCTTAATCATTCCAAAACTACAGAGTGTAGATATGTGTAATTCCCTGGGGGGAAAAAATGAATAGGTTAACACATATCCCCTGGAAACAACTCAAAATTCAGTGGACACACACTGGATTCACTATGCTACTACAGGAATATCTCCTAATAAAAGACTTCACTATTACCATAAGCAGCTACAATACTTTTTCATTACTTTAGAGCAAGATGAAGTGCATGAGAAACATTAAATCCTGTTGCAAATCTTGTTTCTCCAAAGTCCTCCTTGAAAACTTCCAGACAAACTGTTTGTAAAAGCAGATCAGGTTTTAAGCAGGAAAGTGCACAGGTCTCATGAAACGATTCTCCCAAAACCAGGGCTTGCTTCTGATTTCAGTTTGAAAGGTCAGTATGTTGCAGTAAATTCTAAAGATCATGACCTAACTCTGGAAGGTTGACTCACCCCAAGTTCGATTGTAATTTTAAGAAGGCAATCCCACTAGATCACAAACGCTTTCTTTTAAGTCAGAGGCAGCACACGACCAAGTCTGTCAGGAAGAGCTGAGGATTCCTCTGCTTCCCACTCCCCCATCCCAAACTCATGCTGGCAGGAACGATAAGGTTTGGGGGGGGAAAAGCAAGCAAACATTAAAACAAAAAAAAGGAACACAGGCTGAATACTGAATACACTGTGTGTTGTCAAGGGTTTCCAAGGTGGGACAAAAGGTGGAAAAATTTTCACATCGGACTAACATGATGCAGAGCAAGAGCAGCAGCCAAAAGAACCCATGAAAGCTGCCCAAGACCCCAGGTCAAAACCCAAGTGTCTTTGGCTGTACAACACCAGGCTGCTCATGGCAAATATCAGTGCTGTGGCAGGGATTTGGAGAAGGAGAGCAGACTGTTGTGTCTGCAGTAACTCCTAAGAGCTGAGTGTGGTTCTTCACCCTCTGTGATGCCAGGTACCCATCAAAGCCACTGCACCACTCCCCCGGAGCATCTTCTTCCCTTCCCTCTCCACTGCCCTCAGTGTCTGCACAGCTCTTCCCCCTCACATGTTCTCACTCTTCTTCTCTGACCACAGTTACTCTGGAATAATAACTATTTTACCCCTTATTAAATATGTTATCACAGAGGTGTCACTACCATCCCTGCTGGGCTGATGGACAGCGGTGGGTCCATCCTGGACCTGCCTGGCATTGGCTCCATGGACATGAAGAAGCTTCTAGAAGCTTCCCACAGAAGCCACCCCTGTAACCTCCCTGCTACCAAAACCCAGCCACACAAACCCAATAGGTAGTTCAGTTCTAGCCTCTCCCACACTCACAGTTTCTCAAGCAAAAATTAACCTGTATTTCTCAGTTTAAAATGCTACGTATAATCAATTCAATCTACTTTCATCTTTAAAATTAGTTTATAAAGAGCTATACTCACAAAGTGCATGCCAAGGCTACTTTGTTATGCTTGTGCTTTTTTCCTAAACATTCTTCTATTCATAAGCCAAGAAGGAAAATTTCAGTAATTAGTCCCTTGCTCCACACTGACCCAAGAAACTACATCAGAATGAAAATTCCAGTCCTGACTTCATTTAGGGTATTAAAAAGATTTATTCTCAAAACCAGACAGCCACAAAGAGGAAAATTTCTACCCAGCAGAGCAATATTTCCTGTGTATTCATCAAAGGTCATCTGCACAATATTGAATTAGTCTGTGTTGAATATGCTAAGCATGAGTTACATATGATTTATAATGAGGGTATTAAGTAGTAAAAGGTTTGAGAAGTCTCATCAATGAGTACTAAAGTACTCCAGTCGTACAGAAAAATAGACTAAATAAGAGAAAAGCTTAAATACCATCAAGGGGAAAACATTAATCATCTCATTGAAAGAGACAAGTAGAAGAGATATTTCTTCACAATGTGAGCATTTGGTGCTTAGACACATAATATTCAATATCACCAACCACTGATGAGGTTCCAGGAAGAGACACTAAAAATTAATTTACCAAACAGGAAACTAAATAGGGTAATTTAGATCATGTGCTGCTTAAGGCAAAACTGCAACACATTTCTAAATTTCTCTGGCTGAAAATCAAGGTCGCCTTTAAAATGCTCCAAAAGCTCAGATCTCTCTATTTACATACAACTGCATTTTATAAACCAGTCAACGATCACTAAAAAAAACTCTTTGGATCCCTTCACAGGTGTGCACATGCTGGAATCAATACCACAAATACATTAATGTAGAAAAATAAAAACCAAAGCAAACCAGAAATATCCGTGTCCCCATGTCCTGGATCCTTTGATCTGCAAGCAAATCAGCCAATCTTCAGAAATACGTATTGAAGGGAAAAGCAACAAAACCTGCTACTGCTTTCCAGAACATGGATCTAATAGAATTAGGTTAATTAACACCTCAAAGTAAAATCCTGTAATTAGGGTATTACTTTTGTAATCAGGATTATTTTATATCCTTTCCAACTTTTGCAGATTGATGACACACAGCAAACAAAGCTAAAGAAAAAACTGGAAAATGAGTTAAGATTCTTACATCACTCTCAAGAAGGAAGCTAAGAAGGATTACAAACTTCAATATCCAAATTGCTTCCAAAGTCATTAAAAACATACATATTTAATCACAGAGGCTGTGTATCTATTTTCTCTTTTCCCTGGCAAACCTGACCCATGAGGGAAAACAAGCAATCCTGCTTCCTCTCCGATTCATAAAGTGAGAAAGGCCATTATTGCAACTTCAGTTTTTCCAGTAATTATTTTTCCAGTTTTATAACTCCTGGTGGACCCCCAGCATGTCACAAAATGGTTAAGGCTGGATGTTCTAATTTCAGGCTGTGAATCCAATATTTGAGTTTAGCTTAAATTAGAATTACTGAGTATTATTTATACTCTAAATCCTACCAGAAATAGTCTCAAAATCTACACTGCCGGTAAATTTAAGACCATTTCTTTTTAACTGATAAGTCTTTGTATAGATGAAATGCGCTCGTAGTCTTTAGGCTTCCATTAAAAGACAAAACCAAGTAATTCATATAATTCTTCTCTGATCTACTTCCAATTTGTCAACAGCTTTTTTGAAGGACAACCCTTCCAATAACAATCTCATTAATGCTGTGCTATAACACTGCCTCATTAAATTTACTCTACATCCAACAGCTGATCCACTTCAGGATCATAACTTTGCTACAAGCTCAAGTTCAGCTGGATACCAGAACAGATATTTTCAAGTTGCTGCTTTACAAGCCACACCAACAACCCTGCTCATACACTATGTGACTATTTATTTTTAAGAAATTTGATTCACATTTAGTGATACTACAAAAAAAATTCAAGTTGCTCCCCTGTTAAAGCAATCAATTACAATACAAAAATATTCTAGACTTGGAATATACTACTGAAACAAATTATCACATTAGCACTTAAATTAAAGACTTCAAAGTTATTGAAGCAGATACAACCACTGGAAAAAATGTGTCAAACACTTAAAAAATGAAAGTTTGCTGCCAACAAGTATTTGCTTATCAGCCAAAAGGGAAAATCCATGCTTTCTTTTTTAACTAGGCCAGCGGCGATTAACTCCGCAATCATCTTTTAAAACATAAACTGATATACCTATCCTGTTTAATTAGCAGTTTTGACATAAAAGAAGACAGTAATTTGCTAATATACTTGTTAATTGTAAGAAAATGTAGAAGTGATATGTAGTTCAGAAGATATTCTGAAAATGACCACGAAACACAAAACTGCTTTTTGAGCAAACTGAAAATAATCCTCTAAAAATGCAACCAAAGCCAATTTTCCCTCAAAACCTTTAGATCTTCCATTTCTAAGGGATGACCCCAATTAAATCAACAGGGTTGTTAAGAACCTGCTGAGTTGTGTATTTGTGAACAGGAAAAAGGCTCAGCTCTGCTTCACTACATCTCACTACATATTTTCAAGGACACAAGAAGAAGACAGACATTACAATAATTAGTTTGATCTTCCTGATGTAGAGTTTGGGAATCCCAGGCAAGAACATCCTTTTCTGAAAACCCTTCATGAAAGAGCTGCTAGAAAACCATCTGCAAGAACAGAACAGGGTTAGACAACTGCCTAGACAAGTTCCAAATGTACTATTTCAGGAGACAGGATGAAGAGCATCAGGGACATTCCCAGGCTTCAGCAAAGCAACTGCCTGCAGCAATTCTTCCCTACATTCATAGGAAAGTGTCAGCCAGTTGGCTGGGGCTAAGAGGAACCTGGGATAGTGGAAGGTTTCCCTGCCCATGGAACAAGCTGATCTTTCAGTTCCCTTCCACCCCAAACCATCCTGTGATCCTATCCTATTAAATACTCACATCATACACAGCAAAACTTGTTCATTAGGGCAGAGTCCCTGTCAGACCAAAGAGTGAAAGCAGTCAATGCCTGTTTTAAGCTAAATTGTGACAAGAATTATTTTGTCTGTACCAAATACAGTCAAAAACACTTTCTGGTAACCCTAAGCCATTAAAAACATCCTAATGGTGAAGGAAACTGAAGAGTTATCCAGCAGATGGAAAATCTAGCATTTAATACCAGGAATGGGGAGTTGGACTAGATGATCCGAAGGGTCCCTTCCAAGTCAGAATAGCCTGTGAATTACAAATCAGAGTAGGTTCATTTGAGCCATGAGTTTTTTCAGTCATCATTTGCTACTCTGAGCATAATCTGCATTTCCAGCTGTGACNATGGAAAGGAAGAAACAACGATGGGCCACAGACATTTACAGCAGAATCCAAGGGTAGAGAAAAAACCCATCCTGAAGTAAAAAAGCAGCTGATAAAATAATTTCTGAACTAAAAACTACGTGATTCATAGCACAAAAACAGCCTGAAGCTACGTTAGGGAGGTTGAGATGGGATATGAAGAAAAATTTCTTCACTGAAAGGGTTGGTCCAGCCATGGCAAAGGTGCCCAGGGCAGCGCTGCAGCCATCCCTCAGAATATTCTGTGATTCTGTGATTGCTCAAAGATTCTGCACAATTACTACAAGTCCAGCAAATATCAGGCACAAAGTGCTCCCCTACCCAACTCTTCCCACACTTCTCTGAAACATGCACAGACATTCCAGAGCCCTCCAAAAGGAAGGTGAGTGTGTCCCCGCACAGCTCTGGTCCTGGTGCAGCTCTGTGACAATCAATAATATGCTTCCTGTGGAAAACAGCCCACCAGATTCAGGGTTCAAATGGAATAAAAACAGGGTTCACTGGATGTATGTAAATAATATCCTATTAACTGGAATGGTTGGGAATATACTATTTCTCATGGCAATATAGCAAGTGGTCCATTTTCCAAATATGCTGCAGAAGAGATTGGATTAGTCAGGAGTTCATGAAGAATAACGTCAGCCACAATTATTATTGTTTCCTACATAAACTGCACTACTTAAGACTATTTTGAATTTTATCCAATGACATATTTATAGATACAGACACAATTCTACTGAGTGATGCTTCATAAAAACAGAACAAAATCCCCACAATCCTTTATCAATTGTTTTTTCTGCCTCACAATATATTGTTGCTTCCTTGAAGTTACTCCAAAGAATCTTAAAGTTATCGGGAGGGGGGGAAAAAAAGCACAAAAAACATGCACTGCAATTCAGAATTGTCTCTTCACAGCAAATCTAAAAGGACAAAAATGTGTCATACTGAAGGAAAACATAATCAGTCGTGAGCAATCCGCACTGGGAACAATCACCATTGTTTGTGTTGTTGTTACAACTCTGCAATAATAAATAATAGTCAAAAAATACAAGGATGCTCAAAGGCACAACCACTGCACAGCTCTGGCAATAAAGGCACAGCTGTAAAACAGCCACCCAGCTACTTAAAATTCCTCAGCAAAACTAATGAAAAAAACACACAGATTGGCACCACAAAACTTAAATCTCAGCCAAAGAGCAAATCTCATCTTCCAACCCCACACACAACTCCTTCGTGTTTTCATGCATGTGTTCACATGAGTATTTCTGGTGTTTAAAAAAAAAAAAAAAAAATCACATAGATGTTGCTGGTTTATAGTTGGGGTTCATCTGGGGTTTTTTTTGGTTTTCCTTTTCTCTCCTTAACATATATAACTTGTATTCATTTAATTACAACTCAACATTACCTGAAACCAAAGTGGCTCCTTATGGGCAACCTCCAAAAGTGTTATTTCTCACGCGAAATATAAGGTAATCGTAGTTTAAATAATTTTGTAAAATTACAGTTCTTTCTTCTGATAAAAACCACCCACAGCCTAACAAATAAAATCGCAGTTTACTTGGGTTACTGTGCATGATGGTGAGAGTAAGAGCTAGTAACCCTTGAGAATATATTTTATTTATACATTATCTTATAAAAATTTCATAGAACTAAAAATAAGATTTAGAGTAAAAAAAGGGTAGCTGCTATTAATTCTTAGAAAAGAAAATTAGTAATAAATAACCTTATCCTTTTAACTAATTGTAACACTACAGTCAGACATATTTCAATTAGTAATTTGAATACTGTTGAGAGCAGAAATTCCTAGAATTTTTTTCAGTCACGTAAGAAAGTCTCAGTAATGGCAAGTTGATAAAAGGCAGGTGACAACAAGCACTGGAACACGGGTAGCCCAGCAAGCTCCAACCCTCTTACACCTCTGACAGGCAGACAAAATTTTAATTAGTTTCCTACTTCAGGGCTGCCTAAAATAAATGCAATTCTGTCATCTCTAATGCACTCTCATGATCAGTTAATGGATTTTAATTTTTTTTTTCTGCCTTCAGCTCAATCTCCGTCTTTTAATTTCTTCTAAATCAATTCTTCGGTTATCCATATTTTCTCATCTGGAACACTAATGAGCTTGTCTAAAATTCAGTCTTAATGCACCATTCTCTTCTCCTCTCTCACCGAGGCGTTCTCTTTCAAACCCACATCATATTTCTATATCACACTCCACAATTTCAGCAGAAACCAGTGGATGTGCCACCACTTGAAAACCTGTCAGTCATGTGCCTATATATACACTGAGTTCAGAGTTGATTCCTAAACACACTCCCCCAGATACTAAATACTAAATTAGCCCCTTGGGAGCCTTAAGATTTTTGTACAAGCATTGCCAGCTTTTCAAGCATCCTCCAAAATCATACACAGCTTAGGGAACAAGAGGGTAACTCTCCATATTTGAGCATGAATGACAAAATACGCTATGAATTTGTCCTGGTGGTGCTAGAAATCACAAGATCAGGCAAATTTTGGCTGTGTGGGACCTCAAGACATCCTCTATTCCAAACTCCTGGTCAAAACTCCTCTACAACTCCCTCACATGAGGTTGTAGCAAGGTGAGGTTCAGCCTCTTCAGCAAGAGAAAATGGCCTCAAGCTGCGCCAAGGAAGGTTCAAGTTGGGCATCAGGAAAATTTATTCAGTAAAAGGGACCTCAAGTATTATAATGAGGAGCCCAGAGAGGTGGTGGAGTCCCCACCCCTGAAACTGTTCAAAAAACAAGGTGCTGGTCGGTCCGAGCTGGACTCGATGATCCAACCTTAACGATTTTGATATTCTATGAAAGTAGGGTTGCCTTCAAGGGCAGATCTGGTTGCTCAGGAATTTTTGCAGCAAAGTTCTGTAGCATTTTGTGGCCATTAAGTCTCTCTGCCATCTGTTTTTAACGACTTATGAAAGAACTTCCCAACTCCATGATTTCTGTGTGAATCCACAAGTTGACTTCAGAGTTCAAACTGAATGGGAATTATTTATTTATCTGCCAAGATAAAGCTTCAAACTAGATGTTCTCTATAGGAAGGAAAGTGGTTTGAAACTTTTCAGGGAGATCCAAATCCTTGCACGTGGAACACGCACATGGTGTCTTGTAGAGGCTGCCACTGCACAGGCAGATTGTGATCGAAGCCCCAACAGAGGTAAACAAGATACTATTCTTTACTTGACCAGACTGCAAATGCAATTTCAGGCAGAAAAAAAAAATAAAAAACCTCCAAACTGGAATAATCGTTAACTTGTCTGAGAAAAACAGAAAGAGCAGCTGAGTAAGTTCAGCTAAAAATGCAACAGATAAACACAATCTGAAGGTAACATATTTCTCATCACTTGAAGCTTTCATGATTATGTTTGTATGGCTCATATAAAACATGCTTTAGTCAAACATGCCCTACTGCATTCAAAGTAGAGGGAAATAAGTAAAAACTACTTATTTCTCTATGCAAGAAATTAAATTACATGTTCAAAAAGGAGGTTTTATATTTTCATATTATCTAGAAACCTTTGAAAAGAAAAAATCAGAATGGAAATCAAATATTGAATAAAACAATAGCCCAACACTTCTCTATGCTGTCTTAACAGCACTTAATTTTTTCTAGTCTTCTTGACATACTGCTAAAATAGAAATACATTGTTCCTCATCAAAACACCATCTTGGGAACTTAAGTTTTCATCATGGAAGAAACCTAAGTCCTGTAGTTTAACTTGAAATTTCCTAATTTACATTTGTTCAGGCACTCTTATCAAACAAAAATCCATCTGAACACAAAGTTAACCCAAGCAGTTGTGAAAAGTTACAACAGCAATTTCATTTCTTAGCTGCTGTATTCTTGTCTCTGGGCAAGTTGTTGGAAAATGAAGTGGAAAAAAAACAAGTAACTCCCTCACAGAACACCCCGTAACTTGCTTTTTTCACAACAGCTCATGGCTCACAGAAGCTTCACTTCATACACCAGCATCAGGACAACAGTGAGCTCGTAACCTCATTTTTACTCATTATAACAATAAATGGATTTTAGTCCATCTTCCATATAAAAACAAAATTATCAAGGTTCATCAAGCAATTACCAATTTATCACCAGCTACGTGAAACCAGACATCATCTTTCTGCTTGAAATTTGGAATGTTGTATACTTGGTTAGAGACTTTGATGACCAAAATAACTTGTAGAAAGGTAATTTTGTAGAAAAAACGAAGGAAAGATAACTCTCATTTCTTTGGAAAGTGACTCACTGTAACAGCATAGGAACCACTCAAACATTTTTGGGGAATTGAAGAAGTAGCTACTTTTATTTTTT
>WEKX01007275.1:11444-29200 GCA_013390025.1 Pitta sordida
CTCCCAATTGTATTGAGCCTGGTATTGTTAGCAAATGGTCACCAGTAGCCTTGCTAAACACTGTGATTTCAGAGGAACTGCCATCTCCCACCTGAGTCTGACCATGGTCAACACAGCCCTGCAGCTTTTCACAGTAATCAGCATTACAGGAAGTTAGACAAGAAGTCCTTGAAAACAGTTAAAGGATAGCTTAATGTCTCAGCTCCTACTGGGAGACATCTTTCTCCTCACAAAAATGTAGAAGGTCTAGAAACATTTAATCCACTGTGGGGTAGTCATCGCATTATATAGATTCTTCAAACCCATTTTAACAAGCAACTGGTGTTTTACTTGGCATTAAGAGTGGTGTTACTAACAGTGAGTTCTGGTAGTGAACTGTGTATATTGTGAGAATTCACATCTTCAGAGTTTGAAAAGAAAAAAATATTTGTTTTTTCAGTTGAAGGAAAGGGAACCTTATGGGCCAACTGCATACATACTTCTGCAGATTTTTAACATTGGTGAGGATGGATGGAAACTGGGAGTCACAATTTAGAGTAAGAGAGAATCTGCAAAGGCTTGAAGGTCTATGTTCCTGCCTTCACTGAGCTCTGAGTTTATAAGGAGCTGGGATTTTCATCATCCCCAAAGAGCCACTGATTTAATACATCTACCAAATTGACAATACCTCATTTAACTCCTTCTTGGAAAAGAAAACACAGTCCAACAGATGAACATAAGAGCTTCCCTGTAATGTGTTATTCTATTTCCTAGTTGAGCTTAAAATCACACTAACCTTTTTATTTATATATTATCAGAAATATGCTCAGCCAAGGGAGAAATCAAAATCACAAAGGCAATTTCTTTAATCTGGTACACTCAGTTATTATTTCATCAAACAGGATTGAACCTCAAGTGGTTACACTATCAGGAGTAGGGGATGGTAACTTATATTAGCACTTTAATTCTCACCCCTCTTTTGGGTTTCATTATTTATAGACAGGCATAATGTAAAGCTTATGAAGTTTTATGGAACAATTAAGAGCTAAAAGGCCAAATTCATGTGTTTCCTGTAATTTATGAAACTCCTGGGAAAAATGCCTCTAGTTCAGTGGAGGTACACAAACTCCTCCTAATGTGATGAGATTAATGCTCAAACATACTTTTATGTTCTGAAAACATGCTATTGATTATCTACACCTGTGAAGAATTATTATCATGTTCTGTAATCATTTATGTACTGTTGCCAGTTTAAGAAGCATAGCCTAGATCCTGTAAATTGCTTTATATGAGTTACTACAATTAACTTCAGCAAAAACTTTAAGTTTTTCAATTGAGTGAAATTCTGCTCCGGCTGAAGGAACAAAAGTGGGAGAGTGCCAGTCTCCCTTCTTTCCACAGCCTTCTTGATGTGTTTGAAGTTCTGGAGTGGTCTATATATTCTTAGTCTAACCTTAAGTACAAAGCTCTCCAAACATTTCACAAACATTTCAAGTTTTTTCTAAAAGATCCTGCAATGGAATGGGTCAAGGGTTTCCAGATGTGAATCTAGGATCTGTTGCACAACCTATTGGAGCTCAAAGTGTTTGTTATGTCTTCAGTTAAGTCTGTCATATTGTTGCAGCATCTGTAAATCTACCAAAATAATTGCAAGATCTCTATGAGATGGATTTGCAGTACATTTTCTAGGTGGCTTAAAATTTGACTAACCTCAATTTTTTGTCTTGTTACTCAGAGAGGAAATATCTCTACCCTTGTTTCAGAACCGGTGTTCACTGACGTGTGTGTCACAACCTGAGGTAGAGCAATTCTGTAGCCTCTCTACTTTTGCTCAGGGAAGGGCAATCAGAGCGATGACTTGTAGAAAACACTGGAAGCCTCAAAGCCAGACAAGAAAAGAGTGAAAAGGAATATGACCAATTTGGCATATGGTCTTATTTATTTGGGGCAAGTGTATTCCCCCCCAGTGGCTCTTTGGAATCACAGAGTATTCTGAGTTGGAAGAGACCCACAAGGATCATTGAGTCCAACACTTAAAGAGCACCACTGCCTCCCTGGCGGGTATGAAACCCCTGGTCTCCCATATGAGAAGTGGGGACACTCACCACTATGCTAAACTGGACAAAAAGAAGGCTAAACTGGATGCTGTCATCCCCAGCTGCTAATTTGTACTGAGAGATAGAGAAATATCAACAGCACTGTTAATTTCTATATTATGGAAATTAATCCTCTCATTTGCACAGCAGGAAGCCAAATTGCACTATCACATGCACAAATAAATCTGACATTTTGAGAATTTGACATTGCACCACTGAGAGCTGCTTCCAGCAACACCTCCCACCTCACAGAGAGAGCATAAGGGTGTCTTCTCTCGATGAAGACACTGATGGAATATCAGCCAGATCCTCAGCTGATGAAATTTGGCAAAGATCTCCCAGTTTAAAGAGAACAGCTGTGATCTGTTTCTCAGAAAAGCAGATAAGTAAGGAAAAGTACATTTTTCAAGCTGTGTGGAAAAGTATTTTTCTAAACTAGCAGAAGTTGCCATAAGACCTACTGCACCTTCACATTGCAGTCTAAATACATCCTCTCTGTGTGGGAACTTTTGTCCTAAAAACAAAAGATCCCAACCAGAAGCACAAAATGAAAATAGAAGAGGTAAAAAAAAAAAATCTATCTTCAGTTACATGGCATGAGAGAAGTCCTCTGTTAAAGCCATGTTGCCTGTCACTTAATTTGAATGACAACTACAAAATACCTGAGGAACATTGGGTTTTGTAAACGAGGATATTTCAATGATTCTTAGCTAATTTGGGTTTATTTAATTAAATATAATTGTTACTCTGCATTTAAGAGTCAAAGACTTCCATATATATAATTCACAGATTCCCTGGAAATAGGGAATAATCATCTGCCAACCGATTTTCACTCATCCATTTTTCTCTCCTTTGTTGATCCGGTCTTCTCAAGGTTTTTATTTCTAAATTTTAACTTTAAAAAGTTACTGAAAAAACACACATTAATTATTAAAAAACAAGCATTAAAACAGTCACGCTTCTGCCTAAGTCATTGATTGGTATGGGGAGCTGACCAATTAGTACATATTTCAGGAGCTAGTATAAATTGTTGCTGATAAACAGCCTGATTATAAACATCCAGAACATTCTGCTTATATCCAAAGTACTTCTATATATTTTGTCATCCTCCTACAAACCAATTAAGATTGACCTTTCACTGAAGAAATGTAATAAAAAGGCAGATCTTTCCCAGCAGACGGGAACTGCATGCACAAGACTCAAGTCTCCACATTCCATACTTAGAAATGGCGAAGTGAATAGTCCTACCTGTCTCCGGGATCTTGGACCTTAGGAAAACATGTTTATGCTCTGAAAACAGCAAAAAAAAAGAGTTAACAACATCACTTGAAATTCCATTAAGAAAGGCTGAGGAATTTCACTCCCACCCCTTGTTTTCTTCCCCCTTAGAAGCTAGTTAAGCATAACCTTGTTTGTAGTTTGTTCTTTCATACAGGAACATAATTAAGATGTGATCTGCAACCACATGCCTTAAGTAAAAGGCAGCTGCTCATATGATCTGCTCATTAAGTGCTGTATTCCAAATGCATACAAAGATGCCAAGGTAATTAACAAGGCACAAAAGCTTTAGGGACTTTGCAATAGGAACTCAGTTGAGACTCATCTTTGCATTTACAGGATAATAGCTAGAAGTCTATGAATGTAGATTTCATTTTAAAATCCTTTTGCCATCAGCGTGACATTCCAGAATTGTTCTCTTTGAGAAGTTACAATTTATTTTCTACTCTTCCAGTTTCTTAAGATTATTCTTAGGGATTCTAGGATCTATTCCTTCTCCTTTCCTTTAAGCTTCATGGCTTCTTGATAACTTTTCATGGAAAGATTTAAAGGTTTTTGAAAATGTGGAGTTTTCCCATGTAGCAAGTCATTTTTATATCAACTACCACTCCAAAAGGCTATTTACCACTTTCTCCCCCACTATTCACCTTCTTTATTTTTCTACTCTATACTTCAGCCCTGACTTTTCCAAATTCCTGTACCATTACCTTGCATGGAACAAAATTTCCCATTGTTATTTCACTTGAATACTCTCTATTTCCTCCTTGGACAGCTTGGCAACCATGAAGTTCAAACAGCAAGAATAATAATTTATTTAGCTTCTTCTGCAAAGGGCACTTAGAAGAAAGACAAAGCTTTTTCATTTTTTTCCTTATTTTGAGCTCACGGGATACACAAATTCTTCTTCAGTAGCATTACCCAGAAGCCTGAGTGAAGGGATATGAATCATGGGAGGAGAATTTAGAAGCCACACCTGCATTAAGGAGAGAGATTTTTCACCACATGTAATTACTTCTCCTTTAAAAGGCAAGAGAAGAGGTTTTCTTACAGACGAGTTAATTGGGTACATTTCACAGCTTTCCCAGTGTCTATTTTTCATTGCGCCTGAAGTGAAATCCCTGGGGTACTCCCACGTTTTCAGTAGCAGGTTAATCCTTCCCTACTTCTCTCTCATGAAACTCTTCAGTTTTCATAACACAGTTGAAGACTGTGTACCTGCATGAAACGTGCTGGAAGAGAAAACACAAAGTAATCATAGTGCTGGCTGGAAAATATTCTTTCTTTGTCTAATAATGCAAAACAAAATATGAAATCAGAATTAAGCTAAAATTTGGAACAAGATGTTTTAGGGTTTTTTCCTTCTTTGCACAGGCAGAAAACTTTGACTCTCCTCTGTCTGCAAAGTTTTCAGCAGACAAACTGACCAGAGCTTTCACAGGAACATGGGGCACTAGACTTGTTCAGGGGAAGACCTTAAATCAAGTCAATAGAGCAGGGCTCTACTGAGTATCCAGATGAAAATCTGGTGCCAGGATCCCACTGGCTGAACCCCCTCTTACTGAGGACTGCAAAAGAAGTACAGATGGATTTCACCTCTGACACAGTTGTTGCTGTCAGCTTCCTAAAATTGTAAAAGACAAACATGGGCCTTGCAAACATGGGCCTTGCAAACATGGGCCTTAAAATCTACTTGCATTCCTATTTGCAAGGAGTAATGATAAATAACTTCCTTTCTCTGAACCGAAGAAGGGAGCATCATGTGGAGATGAAGGCCTTTTAAAACAGACATAAACTGCAGGATTTCTTCTATTTGCTTAGGGTGGCTGATCCTGAAGACCCTTCAAAGACCGAAACACACTTCATAGATGCTGACTTAGCTAAGTTTTCACCTCAGGAAAAAATGTGAGAAGAAAAATAAAATACCTTACAGTTGTGCCTGCTATATAGAGAAATAATAAATCCCAGCTATAGATTTTTCCTTCAAATAAAAATATGGGGACTGAAAAATCATGAGCCTTATTGTTATTTCTTATCAAAAATGGTCAAAATTTTCCGACTAACAACAGTAATAATAGCAATAGCAATGATCCTAATGATGATGATGAATCAATAAGCATATCCATTACTTCAGGAAAGACTGACAACAAAATACATGTGAACCTGAAAAATGTGAAACATCAGGAAAAGAAAAACAAATGGCCATTTCATGAAGAACAATAAACATAGGAGGTAAGTCGTCTGAGTGAACAGAGTAGGGAAGAAACAATTAATTTTAAAAGTAAATGTGTTTCCAAGGGTAGAGAGGCATGACTAAACGAGCAGACAGAAGCATTAGGGAGGTTTAGACTGGATGTTAGGAAGAGGTTTTTCACAGAGAGAGTGATCCCTCAGTGGAATGGTCTGCCCAGGGAGGTGATGGAGTCACCTTCCCTGGAGATGTTTGAGAGAAGACTCGTTGATGATCTCAGTGACATGGTCTAGTTGGTGGGAGGCTTGGATGGTTGGAGCATGGTGCCCAAGGTTCCACGCTTGTGGGCCTGATACCCGGGTGGGCGTTCACTTGGGAGTTGGACTAGATGATCCTGTGGGTCCCCTCCAACTCAGAACAACCTCTGAACCTGTGTGAACCTGTGATGGGAAAATAACCAGTAAAGTGTCTAGTGCCCTTTCTGGAAATGTGGTAAGCTCAGTGACTTGTGGGAGTGTTTTCTCAGTGCCTTACTCCAGGGCTCTGCTCAGGTTTTTGCCACTGCAGCCGCCCCACAAGCCCATGCAGTGCCCAAGGACCTGTCAGCAGCTCACAGTGACTGGATGCAGCTGAGGGCAGAGGGCACAGGTTTAAGCTGTCAAACAGCAGGATGCAATGGAATCAGACATATCCAGAACCTGCCTCATGGGCTATACATATTTATGCACTAATGCATGATAGTGGAGGTGGAAGTGCAAACCTCGTGAAATGAAAACTCCTTGTCCAGAGTTACTTCAGTCAAGAAGCACTTTCCTACTTGTCTAATGGTGTAGCATGGCTGGTAGAAGTATCACTAAAATGATCCTATTTCAGCCACACAGTGTAAGTGTTCATATTCATCACTACCCCAGTATTATGTGCTATAAAGGAGTCACCCTCTGCCTTATATATGAGGAATTCCCTCTGTCACAGTATGTACTCCCATGTGTCAACACCTCTCATCCCCAGTGGTGTCATTTTTTAAAAAAAAGTTATCTTTAGGCAAACACATTAAGAAACAGAAATTTGTGCATAATATTGCAGAATGATTCAGGCCACTCTTTAGAACTTCATGATCAGCTTAATGCAAATAATTATGATTTAGTTTATATAATTTTTAAAATATGCATTGGATTTTTATATTTCTTACAACAGCTCCTAGACAAAGCAGAGAATTACACTGCCCATTTTAACAGAATAGATGCTTCAAGGGTCTTTGAATCCTGCTTTCCCCATCTTGTAGAAGCCTAGAGTATCTCCTAGAGAAGGAATCCAATTCTTATGCATCAGCGTTTCTGCAGATGGTGCAAGCTGAAATGTTGGTTTTTGACAAAGGGGCATCTCATTTCTAATAGATAGGAAATAGGCTGAAACTGCTCAAGATATCTCTCCAATGCAACTAAGTGTTCAGTAACAAATTTCTTCCAAGTTACAATAAAATCAATGATCTAGAAGGGGAAAGCTCACAAATCCATTACTATTTTTCAGTCCTCCTGCACTGTCTTATTCTCTCATCACTTTGGTCATTCAGTTTCCAACATCCTCTGAAGTCTGACAGATATTTAAGAACAGAGAAGTCAGAGAAATTCTGATAATAAAACTGCTGATTGCTAAAGAAATACAATGTTCTAGCTGAGGGGAGTCTAAGACATTTTTGTAGCAATAGGTCACCTACTTCAAAGTATTTTGTCTCTTGCTATGGGTAAAATATAACTAGGCTTTCATGAGGTTACTACCCCTATAGTAGCAACAGTCCTGTTCCCTCTTATGGTATTGTGGCTCATCTTTGCATCAGCAGAAAATGTAATTTCTCACTTCTGTATGTCATTCTCTTTCATGAACACACATATCCCACAATTTAAAGGTGACAGATTTTTTGCCCATTCTCTCCGAATATCCAGTGCTGGTGATTTAGTGCTTGGAAACTACTCTGGGAACCTCTCTGCATGTCTCCTTGGTAGGCTGGCAAAATATCTGTGAGAAGAGACTTGTAAAGATAAATCAAAGTGTGAGGTACTTCACTAAACTAGAGCAATTTTTATAGCATTTAGAGGGTACTGCAACACTGTTAACCAGAGTGTAAATGATTGAACAGGTGATGAAACCCTTAGAGGAAAAAACTATTAGAAGGTTTTAAATTCATAAAAAAAACCCCAGTATTATGTGCTATAAAGAGCAACAAGATGTCCTTTCCTTCCCCTTCTAATACAGTCCTCATCAGATTAGTTTTCCTAAGGCATTTTATCAATACATGTCAAACAACACCTGTGTTGAATTTCAATATGGTTTACAAAGGAGGGGAAATGCTGCTGATAGTGTCCATTTTCATCCTTGTGAGGATCTCATCTTACCCTACCAAGAGAATGCAGAATATATTTATTGACAACTGCATGTGTCATACCTTTCACTTCCCAACCAGCTTTCCACGTAGATTTGATTTCACATATCCAGTGAAATCCTGTTCTCCCAAGTTATCTCTCCATAAATAACAGTAGTTAAGATATCCATTTGCAAAGATGCACTCTCTGTCCTCAGGCTTCTTGACGTGGGCAAGAGACTTCAAAACGAGGTTTCTGTCTCTCCAGTAAAATATCTGAATCAACAAGCTTATTAGATCTCCTCATCTCTGTCTTTTGAAACTGTCCAACTTTGTTTAACTAATTAAATAACCATTGGAGCAATAACCTGGCTTTCCTCTCTCATGCTTGACTTCCCTAACCTCTTTCTTGTCCAATGAATGTTTAATTACTGACGTAAACTGAAACATAAGCAAGAAACAAGATGAGGAGATCTTGCCCACAGCACATGTGATAGCCTAGCTGTTCAGGCAGTCAGCTGAGCAAGTAGGCAACATAGATTTAAGCATCTACCTCAAATCTTCAAAACTCAAACCTCATTACTGTGAAGCAATTCTTGAAAATTGTCTGTGAATAATTAAGAGGTCTGGTCCAGTTAGCTTGTGTTTTTGTAGCTTAGTTAAGACTCTAAGGTAAGAGTATTTACTTTCAGCATCACTTTCCATATCCTGAAATCACCATGCAGTCTTTTGGGTGGTCATACACTATATTTGACTCCAACTATACAGATAAAATTTTAAAGAGTTTAGAAGACTAACTTCTTTATGTCTCAATGAAAACTTGTAGATCTAAAAGGAGGCTGTAGCCAGGCAGGGGTTGGTCTTTTCTCCTTGGTCTCTGGGGATAGGACGAGAGGTCATAGTCTTAAGCTTCAGCAGAGAAAGTTTAGACTTGATATTAGGAAAAGTTTTTTTACTGAAAGAGTGATTCGGAAGTGGAATGGGTTGCCTGCAGAGGTGGTTGTGTCGCCAACCCTGGACGTGTTCAAGGGGAGGGTGGACGAGGTGCTGAGTGATATGATCTGGATGTAGAGGATAGGTTAGTTGGATTATAGGTTGGACTAGATAATCTTCAAGGTCCTTTCCAGCCTTATCCATACTGTGATACTGTGTGATCTTCTTCCATGAGACTATTTTGTAGCCCAGCTGGTATCCAACTACTAGTGCAAAAACTTCTGTCATCTGCTGTGTCAGTAATTTTAAAAAGATAAGGTACTCAGTAGGGTAAGTACTGAATAAAAACAAAATCAGCGTAGACCTCTAACTTATTAGGAAAAGACAGTGCTTTTTAGAAAGAAATACAAATTTTAGATGGGGAAATGGCCTTTGGTTTCTTCTCTCTGACTCTACAGGTGTTAGGAGCTATAACCTTCCCTACAGAGACTCTTAGAAAAAAATCTGAGGTGTGAACCAAAACCTCATGCAGAAGATTGATATCAAGCCTCATTCTTGGCCCTTAAATCTGAGACAGATTTAAATGTAAGGAACACTGTGAAACTCTGTGTCAATTTATACTAGATATTTTCTGTTAAGGGATCCCCATGAGAAATTAACTCATCCTAGGATTCGAAGAACCAGAGGCAAGGGCCAACGGAATACACACCAAAGCAAAGGTGCTTTAGTCATGCCTGTGGTCTCTTGGCTTTAACAACTGTTATTCTATTCTTCTGTGGAGTCCCTGCAATCATTCCCAACACAGAGGAAGAATGTGCTGACCTCAATCAGCCCTAAGTGTAAATTTTGTTAAAGTGTAATTAGGATCCCATACAACTGCAACATCTTTAACAACTCCTTTGAGAGATATTTTCTCCCATGTCCATTAAGTGTCCAGAAATGTTGAAGTGCTGTTGACAAAGGAGAGTATAACCCCTGTGGAACTTTTCCTGTATCTTCTGCCCATCATGCAGGTGACTCCTGAATGAGCACGTTGTCACTTTTGTGCTACAAATGCCGCTTCTCTCCTGCTTTTACAGCAACTGCCTTCTCACTTCTTAGATAAGTAGCCAGCTCTCTACAATTTAATTGGGACAGTAAGACCTACTCTAGGACTTTACTGCAAGCAAGCAAAATCTCCACTCTTAGTGACCTGCTGAGGCTGTTACTTCTTTGAGGAGGTTTTTGGGGTTTTGTTTGCTTCTCAGTCTGCTGCTTCTCAGTAGTTTCTCTCCTGTATGAATTCTGCTTGCATGTCCTTTATAGTCTGGAAGGTGAGCTGAGTTTTTATTTTCTCCTGAGTCTCACAAGTGTTTTCTAAAATAATTCAGGTCAAGGAAACAGAAGCATGTCTATTCTGAGGCTGAATTTGAGAAGCAAAGGCTGCTTTAACCCAACCTGCCTGTCACAAGTGGAAACTGTCACAGATCATTCTAAAGGAACAGAAAACTGTATATCAGGTGGATATTCTCCTTGTCTGTCATCTTAGTTGTCAGCTTGAAGGAAAAGGACCTAGCAGAAAGGTGGCAGCAAAATAGTGGTATTTTTAATCACTTGCTGGATTAGGAACAATCTTTTCTACAGAAAGAGAAATCTATTGTTAATGCTATCTGTTATAGAGTTTAGAGCCACTGTATCTTCCTTCCAAAATATTGTGAGCCATGCCTTCTTTCCTGCTGTCCTTTTGGGATTCAATTCAACAAAACAGCGAAACAAACAGCAGGATTGAATTCACTGATGTCATCAGGAACGTTCACACACTTACAGTGATGCACACAATTAAGAATTTGGCTGGAAAAGGGTTAAATTACTTTTTCTTACTCTTTAATGTTGCTAATAATGTGCCCCACTATTTCCTGCTGCTTATTTCCTGATGATAACAGTTCTTCATCTCTGAGTTGCTAGTGTGCCCATTGTAGCAAAATAGAAGTATCAAATCAATTCACATGGACTTTCTTGTCTTTACCTGATGAAAGAGGCAATAATCCATGCAAGTAAATCACTCTCGCTCTCTCAGTGCAATATTTTATTTCAGTTTTGCATATTTTTTGCACTATTTATATACTAGTCATATCCACATCAGTCTGGCAGGTGAAATCCCAAGGCATTTACTTCACTTGTTATTATGAGAGATCATATTCTCTACAGAAGAGGACATGCTGCCATCCCATAATAAGAGCAAAACTACTGTAAACCTACCATTTCAAGGAACCTGTAAGTACAGTATGTCCCTGCTGCATTGCGAGCCCGCGCATTTATGAGGAAAATTTCCTGCAATTTTGCTTCAGCCACTTGCGAGTTTCCCCGGCCAGCCCATGCGCAGTGCCTCTGCTCCACTGAGGGGCGGTGCTGGACTTCCCTGTGGGGCGGCGCCGGCCCGGCCCCGTGGGGAGGGCCTCAAGTCACGCTGTCCCCTGTTACTCTAAGCGCAGCCAGGGACTGACACCCCCGGGCCCATGTTACTGTTTCCATGGCTACAGGCGGGGAAGGGAAGTACCCCAGCAAAGAGGGACATGCTCACTCTGCTGCCGCAGCTGAACCCCCCCCAGCGCCATGGAGGGAAGGGCTGGGGCACGGCGCAGGGCCGGGGCATGAGCACCAGGGCCGGGGCATGAGCACCGGGGCCAGGGGGAGTGGAGGGCGGGGAGCAGTGCCGCAGGGTTTGGGCAGCAAGCTCTTTGCGAGTTCGATGCTCTGTGAGACCCCTGGCATGACCCTTTCCTTGCAAATGCAAGGGTATAACTGTAGTATAGCCAGGCCAGACTAATAGACAATTCCTTCAGGAGATGCCTTCTCCCAGCACTACAAGAAAGGAAAGCTAAAAAATGTCCCTGGCAAAGGACAGGTCAGGAACTGGTTCCGAGATTGAATCCACATCCTGAGACTCTCCTGTGAGAATTTACACACACAGAAGCAGCTCTGACTGAATGCCACAGCCTATGAAGGGAAGGCATTGTTCAGAAGTCATGCCTATAAAACCTTTGGATTCCTCCAAAGTCCTTGAAGCCTACGGCACACAGGAGGCCTGTCCATTGGGTAGCTACTCACGTTTGTTTCCCAACAGTGGCTGAATAATTAAAAGCACTTTCTGCTAGATCAAGGTAGACATCAGGGACTAAATCCAAGAAAGTCCTTTAGTCCATTTCCCTATGCAGTCACCCCAGCAACTCCAGGGCGTTCCCCCTGTCTATTAAATTTATTATGGCTCTCACCTTTCCACAGCTTAGAAAATTTGGAACAAGGATGCCTCCTATCTGTTTTTCTCACCCTTTCTCTCTTTTGCTTTCTTATCATGAAAAATTTTCTTCTACTATTTAACAGCTCAACAGGAATATTTTAAAAGTCTAAAAATACACACATGTTGTGTTCTAGACCAATGTATCTGCCATTCATGATTATCATTCAGCCACGGTGTAGAGCAACTGCTTGGAAAAGGGGCACAAGCCAAGTTCTGATGAATGATTTCTGTGAGTATACTGAACAGTTTTATCCAAGCATCCTGTGACCCTGAGCTAACACATAAGGGACATAAAAATGTCAGCACTCCCATCTCCCCCAACATCCTCACTCCAGCAAGATGGAAGAGAAGCAAATCTCCTCAGAGAGAGGTCGCTGTCCGACATTCATAAATTACTCATATTTTTAGCGAGTACTGACAACCTGTTCAGACTTCTCTATATCTGTGAATGTCTCTCTTACAATTTTTGTAGTGCCTAATATAGGACCATCATGGGCAAAAAGGCAGCATTACAATAAGGAAAAATAGGCACTCTCATTTAAATATCTGTGTGGACACCCTCTTGTCTTACATATGAAGTCAGATGAGGAGTATAGTGTATTCTGGAATTAAAATCTTCAGAAGCGTATATTGGATGTTCATTCTTTCCATGTTGTGATCAGATGAAGTTCAGACAGATAATGGATTGCATCCTATATAGGGCTGCAGAGAAAAAAAAAAAACAAGCAAAAGAAAAAAAAATGTTTTCCACAGCTTTTGTAGTCACTAAACTAATATTATAGATGTCTTTAATGTGAAATTATTCTCTGAAGATGTAACTATTTATTGTATTTTCGTATCTATCACAAACATGGTGTTTATTCTCAGAGACAACCAATGGATGGTGAGTGGTCAGGCAGCGCAGAGTGGGGCATGTATATGATCATTATGTTCTGCAAGCGTGAATCCAAGAAGTCACATTTTTGCTAGGAAGGGACATTAACTTTTCTTTCATCTTGTAAAAATTCCAACTTTTGTTTCAGCTTTGCCTAGAGCTTCCGATTATAATTTTTTTAATCTATTTTGATGTTTTTCTGCAACTTCAGCAGTAGATTTTTTAATTTGCTTATCTTATCATTAATTTACATGTTTCTCTGCTTTTGTGTTTCTTTGCTGTTTCCCAGTTAAAATCTTAACAAAAATGAATGTGTTTAATAACCTTGCTGCAGTCTAATAATCAATTGGAATAAATCTTCATCAGTATTTTCTTAACATTTTAAAGGCCCATCAAGAAATAACACATACACAAATTAAATCCAAAACAAAGAAAATTAGAAAATCGGGATAATTTTTCTTAGTGCTATCTTTTGGTTATTTACTGTGGAATTATATTGGGGTTTTTTTTCAGGTCTTTATCTTTTCTCTTTAAGCAAATAGCTTTATGAAAGTATTAGAAGTGGTCTTTTGACAGCTAAATGGGATAGAAGCAAAATTTCCGTTTTGTTCAAAACTGCCTTCACAAACCATGCAATTTTCCTTATCCAGCCAGTTTAAATTCAAGGCTCCTCTAGCGATATCACACTCAGTCAAATCTGACAGGTTATTTCTGTTAAAGTTTGGGGTTGAATGAAGACTAACTAGAATGTTGATTCTATTATTAATATTTCATTCTGGAGGCAGAATGCAGTAACTTGGATGAATTTAATATGATAAAAATTCTAACATTTCTATTATAAACAAAAGACTCTGTTTATATATTAAAATTCTTTAAGTAAAATTATATTCCTACTTATGCCCTTAAATTATATTTTCTCTGTAGTAGCTTTTAATTATTTTTGCCACGATGGCCACAATAATTGGGTAAAGTTATAATTTGTTCTTTAAAACGTTTTCTTATATTCTTATATCCTGAGCCACATTTTAAATGATCAATGCTGTTGCCATCTCCTGTTATCTTAATATAGCAAAACACACTTCACCATTTCAACTCATCGTGTATCAAAACATCGTGTATTTAACATCACACTACTGGCATCAGTTGCACTTTAGAACACGTTTAACCTAATATGGAATCTCATTCAATGCTATGCTTCTTTCCTGTTAACTGACATTCCCTGGCAGGGAATATCAAGCCTGATATTCCAGACCTGTTACTGAAGGAGACATGAGTAAACACCAATTATTGTACATCCTTGATTTTGCTCTTCATCTATTAATCTGCATCTGAAGAAAGACAATAACATAACTGATAACTGATTGCTTCTGTGAATCAAAGGATAATTAAAAAGGAGTGGGCTTATCCTCTAAAACAGCATATCCTTTCTGAAGTGAGAGTGTAATATTAAAATGTAAAAATTTAACATTACAAGAAGAGATGGGATAGAGGGGCAATTATGCAAATATTATTTTAATTTTCATGTTTTGTTAATGTTGGTGGCTAACTAATTTATATTATTTGAAAAATTTTATGTTATATATAACATTTTTTTACAACTACGGTAAAATTTACTAGCATGTAGAGTAGCATTAAAACTCTCATGAAACTAATGTTACATGCGAGCCTTTTCAGAGACTATCTTGAGAGGGTAAATATCGTGTTTAGGATGATATTGAAGCTTGAAAAGTTAGATCAGACTTCTTAACTATTTCTGCATTGATCCCTGTCCATGGATCAATCTTTTCCATCAATTTCCTCACTGTAAAATCCTTACTGAGTTACATTCATCCAACTGTGTGATGTGTTTTTTGACCAGCAATAGTTATTTGCCTTGGTCTTTTGTCTCAGGAAATTTAAAAAACACCTTTGCAAAGCAGAACACAAAATATGTATTTGCAAAAATATACTCACAATGTGCACTCATGAATTTGAATAGCCAAGTTAGCATGTGCAGATTCACTGCTCAGGTAAGAATGCACATGCTGAACTGGTTGGAGTTAAGTGACCTTTGGAAAGGATGTGGAGTTTTACTAGAGTGATTTTGACAAACTCACTCTTAAAGTTCAAGCAGTACTGATATTTAATTTTGCCATCTTTCCAAGAACATAGTAAAATGGGAACTAATATTTTGATCACAGTCAAATGATTATCAACGTAAGATAACTTTTTGGTTTTTTGTTTATAGACTGCATTTGTTAATGAGTTTCTTGGGTTTTGTATGTTTTCACTCCAGACACAATTCTTGTATTTTTATCACTTAATGAATGATGTGTTGTGGTTTGAATTTTGGTGTAGGCCTATTTCAATTTACTTACTGCTGGCTCCTTCCCTTTTTGGCTGATTTATACAGCGTACATCCAGAGAAAGAACTGCAAATGATAAAATGGAATAGACAACCTGGAACCCATCTTTAGGGCATATTCAAGCATTTGAGCTAAATAGTTGCTATTCATGAGTATTTTTCTCTAGCTATGGTCTGCTGCCCAAGTGTTTCCAGAAAGTAAATGTGGCACCCTTTTACCACGAACATGAAAAATTACATCACAGCTCAATCTTATCAGAAGACCTGACCATATTACAATTTTTTTTTTTTTTTTCAGAATACTATGAGTTGGAAGGGACCCACAAGGATCATCTAGTCCAACTCACCACCTAACACTTCAAACATAAATTAATAGATTGAATTTTTCTTCTTATTTAGTGTCTTAAGTTACCAACAATTACATCAGATCTATGAGCAGATATCAAACTTTAAATGTAGTAGCTGTCACAGAAAATCTTTAGACAACAGGTTTGAACAACACATGTGAAATGCACTTATGTCTTTTGGGCAAATATGCCATGAAGTGGATGGGTTTTATGGCTTTCTCTTGAACATGTTTCAGCAGGATAAATGTATATGCTTCTTTTGAAGCTTTATCAAGACAAAATATGTTTCTCTGTGGTGACTTGAGGTGTTGGAAGCTGTTTCAAAGGGGATTCACCTGAAACTCATATAGTCTCATAATATGGCTGTTTATGCCTTCAGACATCATGCCTCGCATCCATCTGCATCTTCAAGAGGACAGAGATCTTCCTAGGTGTACATCTGTATTTAGTTCTAATGAAACTCTGAGTAATCACAGTTAAGATAAAGCCCAGGACACACAGGGAATAATACACATTTAACATTTTTAATAACCTTCAGCAGGTGGCTGCATCCTCATCCATTCATATTCAGGTGTGATGGATCCAGGTATCATATCAGTGAGTCCCTAGAGACAATTTACAGCACTGACCAGTTTCAGACAGGCAGTCACATCAATTCCTCTTGTTCTGGAATTTTCTAACATAATTTCAAAGCCCTGGAAACACAGCAATCTATCTAGATGTATTGACTGGACTGAATTTACACACGTCATTTGAAAGATAAAGGTCACATACATGCCAGGCCTCTGGACCACATTTATTAACAGCAGCCTTCTGACTTTCAACATCATTAGTGTCATCTGGACCAGTGCTGGAGCAAATGAAATGTGGCAGAACAAAAGACTGTTGCCAAGATGTAGATGTACATAAGTGATGCACAGGGAGGTTCAGCCTTATTAGCCCCTGGAAAACCACACCGTACCACAAAGTCAGTTGCCAGCATAGCCTTTGCACAAGAGACTGTCCAGCCTGGTGATTTTATAAGACCTTTAATTGAAGAGAGGATAAAAAAGGAAATTGCTGACCTGAGTTTTATACAGCAATATTTGTATAGAAGACAGAAGTTTTATATAGGGGCATGTTTATTGCTATTTAATATTCACATTTCGGGAGCATGCAAAACCCAAACTGACAGAGACTCCCAGATGAGAACAATTGTACATGTGTTTACTTTTGTTATTTTTGGAAATAGCTCTGGATAACTAGTAGCTTTTTATAGTTGCCTGGAATCTGCATGTCTAACTCAATTGTCAGAGACAGAGGAGCTGCCTGCAGGAAATAAGTGGCCTAGTGCAAATGCTTTCTGATTACAAAATTGTTACACTATGTGTGAGACCTGTATTAAAAAACTCAGAGTACAGCCAATACCGGCATGGTGTTACAGCAATGATTTCTTTGTAGTTTTCATGAGGATTTGATGATAATCAATAAGTTTGGCAAAACTTATGAGAAAACATGATAGGAGTCATTTTTGTCAACATTCTCTATTGAAAAAAAATAATCTTAGCTTTGGTCATTTAATTCCCAAAATTTTATTTCAAAACTTTAGAGTTTTTTTCTATTTTCTATCATGACATTGAGAAGATATAGGCAACTTTGTAGGTTAGGCAGCACCCCTAGGCAAACATCACTTCAATTTGCTGTTAAAACTACACAGAAAAATTCCTTGAGGCTGAGCTAACCTGGTCCTCATGCACCAAGATTAACCCAGTCTTAAATTGTTCAGGAGGAGTGTTGCACTGATACAGATCCAGATACATATCCTCTGTGACATCTTCTTCATCCTATAGTGCATACTGTGCAGCAATATTTCATTGCTTTGAGCTCCCATCCTCCCAGTCTTCCCTGTGGGTTTATATTTCCCATGAATTCACCACCATTTTCTCTGTTGCTTGTTTACCATATGTGCTGTGGGATTCCTGGCGTAACAAGCAACACAGAATAAATGATCCAAGTAGAAAGCCCTGGCAACAGCGATGAAAGAAAAATGCTGGATACTCAAACTTTCACAAAATACTGTCACAATTCTTTAAGATTGAGACTTT
>WEKX01007279.1:0-10760 GCA_013390025.1 Pitta sordida
GGACAGCCCATGATCGTAGTATCCAACACTAAAGAGTGAGTGTATACTACTTTTTAAAACAAACAGAAATATTATAGCATAGGAAGTTAATGAGCCAGTTTTCCATTGGGTTAAAATTATATTTTTTAATAAAGAAGGGACAGCCATACTTCCTAACTGAGCTTTTGAGTCATGAGCCAGAATATTTGTCTGGTTGGGAACCTCATCATCTTTTCTGTGCAACAAGAGAGCCAAGGAGATGGAGAGCTCCAGGAATAGCAGGGCATGATATCAGTTCCATTGCTGTATTACATGTGAGCCTGAGCAACTTTGCTACTTTACTTTTTGGATTATGTGTCAGCTCCTTCTAAGCTACAACTTCACTGGGACACTTGGCCCAATTTACACAGGTGGATGGCATTTGCTTAAGAAGAGCTACTTGTAGATAAGCTCTTATAAAGCTGAGTACACCTACATGACTAGTACTGCAAAGGAATAATCTGAACAAAATTTATGTGGCAGTACAATGGCCAAGGCACTGGTGCAGGCTAAATTCAATTCTGGTGGTCAAACCCATGATTTTGAACAACATTTTTTTGAAATGGCAGGTATGCATGTGGTTATCTCTGCGTATTTGAAAGCACAACTAATTGAAGAGTAATTTTTGTTAAACATCACAGTTTTTTTCTTAGAGAATGAATTTCTATCATTTTACATAAATATTATATCCATATATATCTATAAAGTATTTTATAATTGTGCTTGTGTGTACGTAGTTGGAAGTGTAGAGCAGATTGATGCATCACAGGTGACCTCATTGCTGTTTACAANCAATGTGAGAGAGTATATTCTAAAGGATAGGAGACTATTTAGTCAACACATAATCTTCATGTAGAATTTACATCTGCAGCTCAGCTGCTGCAAACTGCAGATCATAATACAGTGAGCCCCTGCGTATTTGTGATCTGCTATTTGCGAACTTCAGTATTTACGGGTGATTTTTCTGCTAGCTGTGCAACCTCAGCGCGTGCGCAGAACCTCCTGCGACCTCAGTCTGATCAGCCCCCAGCTCCGCTGCTTGCACAGCTTGCGCCGCCGGCCCCATCCACCCCCCCCTCCTCCCCGCTCGCACAGCCAGCCGCGTCTCCGCTGGCCCCCACAGCACTTGCAGGGCTCGTGGCGTCCCCCCACCCCAATCCCGATCCTGTCGCTCCTGCAATGCACCGCGTCGCACCGCTGCTCGCCCCCATGCTGGTCCTGTCCTAGGCAATCGCCACCCCCGCCCCAGCGCTCGCCCGCCTCAGTGGAGCACAGTCAGATATCTGAAACAAGCCCCGCTCTCAGGACCCACCCTTCTCCAGACCTTATTAGGGGAGGGGCATGGCTACGGGCATGGCGTACTTGACTACGTAGTGGGTTCACTATCTTTGTCAATTTCATGATTCACGTGAGGCGGACCAGACCCAACAGCCCACGAGTAACGGGGGTTCACTGTAGTCGCTTTCTTCTGACGACAGGTTAACACTAGAATTTTTTTTGCAGCATCTTGGCATTTTCCTGAGTTTTAGTCAAAATTTTTCCCATTGTTTAATCGAGTCTAAAGTTCAGTTACCTATTGAATTTCACTACCATATTTTGGAAATTGCTCATGTAATTGCTCATGTTAGTTATTTGAATTATAAATTGTTAAGGATAAACAACTGCCTACTCTTATGAAAGGGTCCATTTCTGACATCTAATTCCAGTTTATCAGTCAAACCAGTGAACTGATGGCCCTGGTCAGCACAATAGGATGATAAAACCCAGCTTTGAAGTATATAATCCTCTTATTAGTTATGTAAGACAGGCTAGCAGGAAGTTTCCCAAATGAGGTCTTAAACTATGTTGTTTTCCAGTCATTCCAAGCCATTCTAGAATCTCAGTAGTGCCATTTCAAATGTATTTTTGGATGGAAAGGAATCCTCATAATTTTGGCATATTTTATTAATCAGAAATAATCTCATCTTTTCTGTTTCCTCTCCTTTTTTTGTTGATTATGTATGTTTTTTATTTGCTACGAATTGTATCCATAACCACTCTAATAATACTCTTCAAATACCTTGAGATCTTAAAGAGTTAGATTTTTTACTTCTTGTGAGCACTATTTTCAGTGGGAAGAGGGTCTAAGCATTAGGAATACGCCCATCAGCATCTTTGTTCCTTGCTTAATATTTTGAACTTACTTCAAAGCCAGAAGCTCTGTGGCAGTATACTAAATACGCTCCTGGTTTACAGAAGATTGTTGGATTTAGCATTTAGAGAGCCTCATTCTCTCATTCAGGATTTAATTCACAGGAGGGTCATGCTGATTTAGCTGGTAATGTTGTCTATTAATTCCACATGCTGTATCAATTAAAATCTGGGCAAGAAAATTAAAATGTTTATTCTGGATGAATGGGAGATAGGGGAGGTTATAAACTCCAAATGCTTCTCTGATGCATGGTTCTATTTGAACAGAAAGAGCTTCTAAATACTACATTCTGGGAGTCTGTGTGTTGTGTCTCAATCAGTCCTTACAAAATGCTCCCAGGTTACAATAAACAAGGTTTTTATTTCCTTAGCTGCCAGCTTTGGCAAGCTGATGCAGTCTGTCAGAGCCAGACTGGGATCTTTCCATCATACATTACATGACCAGTAAGAAAGATTCTGTGAGCCAAAATCTGTCCTCAGTTGCACTCTTGCAATCCTGTAGCACGTCCTCAGTGATAGCAGAGCAAATCCCTCCTATGCAAGGAATCTCTTCAGCTCTGTGGGAAATGTGTGAAAGGTGTTAGAGGTAGCAAAGTTATCTGAGGAGGCAACTTTCAAAATTTGTTCATCAGATTTTGTAAAACGTGTCTTTATTGAAAAAGATACAAACACAGACCCTTCACCCTGTATGCTCTAATTGATAAACATTTTGTAGAATAATACAATATCCTAAATTGGAAGGGACCCACAAGGATCATCAATGTCCAGCCCCTGGTCCTGCATAGGACAAACCCAAGAGTCACACCATATGCCTGACAGTGCTATCCAAACACTTCTTGAATTCTGTCAGGTTCAGTGCTGTGACCAGGCTTCCCTGGGGAGCCTGTTCCAACCTCACTCTGGATGAAGAACCTTTTCCTAATATCCAGACTAAACCTAAAAACACCCTACAACCTAAACCTAAAAAACCCTAAAAACCAGCCTAAACATAGCTTCATGCCATTCATTCAACAATACCCTAAGCCAAACAAACATTTAGTGAGCTACTTTGAAGATGAGCTATAAGGTTTAGAATGAAAGTGCAATATATATGTTCCCCAAATAATTTCTTCCATATATACAACTAACTTTTACAGTAACAGCTTTTTGTTCTGTATTTTTTGACAAGATTGACTACTTAATGCATTGAACAAATTCATTCACTCCCTTTATATCATAAAATCATAGAATGGTTTGGTTGAAGGGGACATTAAAGACCATCTAATTCCAATGTCCCTGACACCTTTCACTATCACAGAATCACAGAAAATTATGAGTTGGAAGGGACCCACAAGGATCATCTAGTCCAACTCACCATCTAATACCCGTACAGCGACCAAGAGCACATCCTTGATTTGAAGAAAATCAGTTAGGACTCAAGGCAATTGGTTGCATGCTACAGAAAAGTTTATTTTTGGCCTAAGAGCCAGGGAAAAGGGCCAGCAGTGCCCTCTGCCACTGCCAGGTGCCAAAAGAGACCGCCCTCCAGTTGTCACCCCTTTTTATCCCCTTGCCTCATCCATATGCCAATTGCCCAATGAATATTCATTTTTACAGCATTATGTCATCTGCTATGAGTTCTTCAACCAATTAGCTCCAATGTTTTACATTCTCCTCCCGTGTTTTGGNTCGTTGCCCTTCTCTGGACCCTCTCAAGCAGCTCAACATCCCTTTTAAACTGGGGAGCCCAGAACTGCACGCAGTACTCAAGATGGGGTCTAGATCAGATTATTCGGAGTTCCATCCAAGCTGACGTTGAACTCTTCCAGGGATAAGGAACCCACAGCTGCTCTGGGCAACCTCTTCCAGTACCTCATCACCCTCACAGTTAAGAATTTTTTCCTAATTCTAATCTAGACCTACTTTCTTTCAGTAGGTATTTCCTGTCACTATACACTCTTGTAAATAGTCTCTCTCCACCTTGTAGGCTCCCTTCAGGTACTGGAAGGCTGCAATTAGGTCACTTGAAGCCTTCTCTTCTCCCAGGTGAACAATCCCAATTCTTTAGCCTGTCCTTCTAAGAGAGGTGTTCCATCCTTCTAATCAATATGGTGGCTACCTCTGGACTTGCTCCAACAGGTCCATGTCCTTCTTGTGCTGGGGACTCTAGATCTGGCTGCAGAGCTCCAGGTGGGGTTTGAGCAGAGCTGAGGGGCAGAATCACCTCCCTTGACCTGCTGCCCTCACTGCTTTGGAAGCAGTCAAGAACACAACTGATTTTCTTGGTTGTGAGTGCCCATGGCTCATCATGTCCACTCTTTCATCCTCCAGCACCCTCAAGTTCATCTCTCCAGGGTTCCTCTGATTCTGTTCATCCCACAGGCTGTGCGGATACCAGTGGTTGCCGTGAACAAGGTGCAGCACCTGGCACTTGACTTTGTTGAACTCCATGAGATTCCCATAAGCCCACTTCTCCAGATGATGGTGTCCCTTCTTTCAGGTACGTTGACTGGACCACTCAGGTTGTGTAATCTGCAAACTTGCTGAGGGTGCACATCATCTCACTGTCTCTGATATTGATGAAATTATGAAATAACACAGGTCCCAGCATGGACCCCTGAGGGACACCAGTTTTCACTGACATCCATCAGGACTTTGAAACATTGACCACTACTCTCTGGATGTGACCATCCAACTACTTTCTTATCGGTCTCACAATCCACCCATCAAATCCATCTTTCTCCATATTACATGGTAAAAAAGCTAAATATATATGTTTAATTTAACATACAGACATAACTCTTGGTGGTGGGCAGGTTAGTAGTATTTATTGTCATATCCTAATAATTTTATCAATTTTTGTTTTATTGTATCTAATACTTGTTGACACTGTTTGACAACTTTCTAAAAATCATCATCTAAACGTCCTGTGTTTATAAATATTTTGGAACTTGGCATTGATTACAGCTATACAGAACAAAGATTTTGAGAACTAAGTCTGACAGTTTCCAAATGTTTTTTAAAGGGCTAGGCTTTAAAATATGAGAAAGGGAAGGAAAGGGTTTTTAAAGAAAATCTTGAAAGAACAAATAGACATTATCTGGTCAGGAATTAACTTGGAAATTTAAGGGTTTGTAGTTGCTAAAGTATGGAATTTCTAGTGGCTTGGTGGGCCGAACTTGAACTCTTTGCGAATGGAAGGATGTAAAGCAGTTGCCTGGAAATAGAACAGCTAAGTGAACCCAAAGTCCTTTCAATCATACATCCTTACAGTCTTGCTGGCCCCTACATAACCCAAACTGAACAATCCTGCTAGTGAATGTAAACATCCAACAAGGTTAAGACGTGCTGTCTACACTTCTGCATAGAGGTTTCTATTAATTTTCTAATATTCCTTCTGAACTTAAAGGTGACTCCTAGTTTCTTGACATCATTCCAGTGATGGTGGCACTTCAATAACCTTGTGATAATTTTGGATTCTGAAGACCTGTGTGGAAAGAGAAATCCATAAGAAGGGATTTGTTGGTCATAGCTTTTAGGTTTTTTTCTTCCTATCTGCCTGTGTTCTACTTCCACTGTTTGATATTTGTCTAGAAGGAGACAAAGTTAAATTGCTTTTGATGCAGTAATATGCTCACATAAGAGCATTCAAGCCTAAAATGTATGAATAAAATAATAAAGCATACTTAAGAAAAGCATACGTACCAGAAAAGCAGTGTATCTGCTCCTCTTTCAAAGACTTAGTCTGAACCTGCACAATAGAGAATAACTGGAGCTATTTTCTTCAAGTGTTTTTTGGCACAAATTCATTTAAAGCAAATGAGCTGTCTTACATCTTGCCTTTAGGCTGGAGGCAGTGTCTATTGCATGTGCTACCTTGCACTTTTAAAGAGCTTAATATGTATGAAAAAAACATGGTTTGGCCTCAGCCAGCAGAAAGTAATTTGGAAAATGAAAGAACACCCACTCTCCACCTGCAAGAAATCCAAAGAAACCACCCCTTTATCTGTCTTTGTATTTGCCCATAGCTGCATCTACATGTTACTCAGTAGTATCCAACGTGCTCATTTTCCTTGCCTCCCTTGATTATCTCCTATTCAGAAGTATAAACAGATTTTTCTTTGGCAAAGTCAGGACTTCAGGAAATCATAAAGATTCATAATATTACTGTGGGTGACAGTTTTTCCTGCTGGCAGAAATTTTGTGAAAGCGATGAAGAATTTGGTAGTATGAAATTCAGAACTATTCAACATTTTTCTGGAAAGATGTTTTTAAGAGATTTCAACTTTCATTTATGTAGACTATTAATAAAGCTAAATGTCCATTTATATATACTGCTATAAAAAAATATAGACTTCTAAAACTTGGAGCAAGGGCACTGATTATTTTATGTAATGACATTCTTGCCAGTTCCAGAATTTATATGCTAAATAGTGAAGGAGAATTACGGAAGAGCATAAGGAAGACTAAATTTTGGGTTTTTTCAGCCCTGTTTAGAAGCTTAGAAGGATAACTCTGATTAAACACTTGGAAAAAGAAAAACGTGCATCTGGGTGCAAAATAGCCATACATTTGTCACACTTCAGTTCAAAAGCCTTTTATGTTGGAAACTCATTTTTCCTCACATGCATATGCACACAGCAGGCTGAAAGCAAGGTGATCAGAAGCCTTATGATAGGAGACTTACACTGAAAACAGCAACAAAAAACTATCAACAAATCTTGAAAGGACACATGCATTTTGGAAGAACTCTTGGAACTCAGTATTTATGCTTGCAGTTATTAGACATACTGTGTAATAGTGCAAGAGTAGTAATATTCAGTATTATCTGAAGAAGAGCATTCTGGAATAAATCACAGAATCACAGAATACTATGAGTTGGAAGGGACCCACAAGGATCATCTAGTCCAACTCACCATCTAACACCCGTGCAGAGATATGGCACACTCCTTTTATTCTCCTTTTCATTTTCAGGATTAAATATTCACTTAGGTGCAGGGGATGGCTACAATTTGATTTACCAAATCAAATTGTCAGTCTCACCCTGCTTGATGCAGTTGTGAGGAGCAGATGCACCTATCCACAGACTTCTCTGACACCCCATGATTTCCTCTCCAGTCTGTGGTTCGAGTGCAAGAGACAGCACTGGCTGGCAGGAATTGCAGGAGCACCCAAGGCTAACCTGTCTCACCTTGCACTTGCAGCTTGTGCCTTTATCTCTCCACCATCTGTCACAAATACTGATCGATCCCCTGACTTGATTTTCCTGGTGGTTAATTCAGGAGACGATTAGAAGTGTATGTTGTTGTATAGATTCCATTTAGCTCCCTGGGCTACCACCTCTTCTAAAGTGGGCTCACCAGACCTGAGTAGAAGCAGTACTAAGTCTGGTAAATTACATATAACTGTATCTTGGATTTAGGCTTTCTTCTTTATTAAAGGAAAAAAAAAAATAATTATGTAAGCAGAATGGAACTTTTCTTCTGTGTTTGGAAGCTGTTTCTTCAGGGATCCCAGCACCTGTTGTGTGAAGTGCACCCTGGCAATCTGCGGGAGCATGCCAAAGCTCATCCTGCCTCCTCACCCACTAAACTTGCTACATTACAGCAACTTTATTTGATACCAAAATGTTAAGTGCAAAGAAAAATATACCTTTATTTTTTTTCCTCCACTTATTACTCAAGTTTATTTCTTTTTTCTATCAGCAGTGATGTATGGTTATTTTTCAGATGACTCTGAATCCAGACAAAATTGACTTTAAGAGTTTCAGTTGCTATGTAGCTGTTCCCCTTATACCAAATGCACTCTTACTGACCTCCAAGTATATTTTCCAAACTCTTTTCTGCTTTCTTTCTCTCTAGAACTGTCATTCTTCAACATGAAAGACTTTTCTGTAACATAAAAGACTTTCCTCTGAAGCTTCAATAACATGGAACACAATGCCTCAGACTAAAAGTGATAAAGAAGTAGACACTCAGTTGGATAAGACTCTTGAATCAGAGTTTAAAAAAAGTCTAAGGACTAAGTCTAAGAAGAAAAAACACTATGGAAACATGACTTAGAGGCAGCTGTTGAACATGAAATTTAACATCAGATACAATATCCAAGGAAAACTGTTACAGTCAAATTTACAAAATACACAAACAAACAACTAAAAAATACCCACCATTTTCTTTTCCTGTTGTTGACATATCTAGTAATGCCTTTTCTGTTGAGAAGGATGATTTTTATAATACTGATTGTTACTTAATATTTTAATGTGATCAGAATTTTATTAAGCAATTTTGAGAAAACATCTTTGAGAAAATATCTCTGCCCTGATTTTCCTCTTCAGATGCATTTAACACTAAATATGGCAAGAGTATAGGATTGCTTTTCATCTCCTTTCACCTCTTCACTTGGCTTTATAAAGATTCTGGCCACCTCCACTTAACCTGGTGCAGTTTTATTTGTCTGCCTAACTCTTTGCACTGGGACATTTGTACATCTCTGTTTCATCCTCTTCACATGGTCCCTTCCCCATCACATGGTACCTTCCCTTGCAGAGGATAGCCACGTCAGTTTCACCACAAAGAATTTGCTATGCTTCTAAAGTGAAATAAAATCAGCACCTGGAACACAGGTTCTGAGAGACAATTCCCCTACACTGCAATAACTGCTCTTAAGAGAGTGCTTGAAATTATGTTACTGCACATTGATTCAAAATGTGTCTTAATGTTTAAATTTTGTCAGCTCTCCAGACGCAATCTATCTCAAATGTTACTGACTCCCATGGTACAGTAAAGTGTATGTAAATAACAACACTCTTGAGGTCTTTTTAAATAAAAAATTTACAAATTCTGTGTAGGAGGAGAAGCGGAGGAAAGTGGGAATTAAATAATGTGTTAGTGTGGCACTAGAAAGATTTTAAACTACAGTTATCAGATCCAGGGCTTGAAATGTATGGATACCAAATTAACTAAATGTATTAGTCAAGAACAAAATCTGCAGGTGCATATTGCTGCTTTTTAAATTTTTAAAATAACACTCATTTTGTTCCTTCTTACATGACTTAGGGGATATGATTTCTGGTTGCAGCTAAGAGTCTCTGTGTTTTAGAAGAGATTGCTAGTGCCTGTGACAATCTCATGTTGTTCTTATTATCTGAGAAATTTTTCCCTCTGCCAAAGCTGATACTCTTTAATAACCCATCACAGCCTAAAATTAATCACTGAAATCAGACTTGTTGATTTAGGTTGTTCTGGGTTTTTTTATGTTGTATAAGTGCATGTGCATTATCCTTTAATGAGTCGTTATTTAAATTTCAGATCAGACTGGGGATATAGCGAGTGCAATGGTTCTATATTCCTCTACCATCTGTCACTGAGAAGCTTCTTAAAGTTGCAGCCCTGGTTAGAAGAACAGCTTGGTCCTATAATCTCTCTGTCACTGTTTCTAAACAGACTAGAGACAGGTTTTTCATCTACTGAGAACAGTTTTTTGAATTAAAGTTTCATAGCAATGCTGGAGACACTAAGGTTATGTGAAATATTCAAAGACTATTATGTTGGCACTACAAATATGATGTATATCTCACTGGTTCAGACTACTAGGAAGGCATTAACTTAATGCAAATCCCTGGTGCTGAAGCAAGGCAGGTGAATGGTCTTAAGTTGCACTCCTACAAGGAAGGGAAGCATCTGCTCTTACTGTTTTTCTTGATTTTGTTTCCCTTCAGTCAGATCAGACAACTCCAGCTGAAGCAGGAGAGTCACAACCATTTCAGGAGTGAAATGGATCTGATCAATAGAGAGACTCTGCAGAGGTGGTCTGAGGTACTTCAGCCCTAGAGTCTCTTGGTAGAATTTGGATGACCACTGGGAAAGAGTTTGGGATTGATTTTTGAGTGGTTTTTCTTGTCATGTTTTTCTTCTGAATATGTGGTACTTATGTTATTTTCCCCCTTATGTATATTATCTGGTTAAGTAGTGCTGGTCTTGATTAGCAAGAGGTCCAGTAGAATAGCTGATAAGGGCTCAGGCGGCAATATCTCATATGTCCTGCAATGACCATTTACAATTTCTGCTATCTTATTTTTGGTCATACAGTTGGTATTTGCATGAGATATCTGGATGTTTGTTAGTGCTTCTGTTTAAAAAAAAATAAAAAATCCAAAACTAACCTGGGCTGATTCATCTGAAGGTGGAAGAAGCTGTCATGGGCAGTGAGGCTTGCTCTTAAATCATGCACACTTAAATTTTTTTTGAGCACCAAACTGCAAATAAACATTGACAAAATAAAGTCACTGAAAAAGGAGGCTATTAGAATCACAGAATCAAACAGAATACTCTGCGTTGGAAGGGATCCACAAGTATCTTTGAGTCTAACTCTTAAGTGAATGGCCATAGAGGGATTGAACTCACAACACCGGTGTTATAAGCACCAGCTTTTAACCATCTAATCTGAACTCAGGGTCATTTTTTTTTTAACCTAACTCCCCTTCCCACCATTCCATTATCTTGACCATGTCGATGACTTCCTCATCCAATATTTTCTTCCTCCCTGAACAACCCATTCCAATGAGAAATCACTCT
>WEKX01007282.1:330-11549 GCA_013390025.1 Pitta sordida
GCAGATGCGGAAGCGACAGCGTGGCTGAAGAGAAGTCTAGGGAATCTCAGGGGGGTCCCCTGGGGCAGACAGGATGCAGAAATGCATCTCTTTCATGCCATGTGCTGCGAGAGCCCGTGGGGAGGAGTTGAAGAGGCTCCCCAGCACGCCTGATTGGCTGGGGGTGGAGCAATGGGTGTGGCCTTCATGCATATTAATAACCTGCATGTATTTGTGAGTTTGACGTTTTGCAAGGCCCGTTCCTCACAAAGGACGGGGTATAACTGTATTAACTCCCCTCTCACCAGCCTCATCACCTCCAGCCTGAACAACCACCAGCAGATAGTAATCAATGGGTTGAATGAGGTCACTAATCCTTGTAGTTAGGTCTTCAATCCGGGCACCTGGGAGGCAGCAGACCTCCTTATGGGATGGATCTGGTCTACACACAGGACCTTCAGTTCCCTTTAGGAACATCTCAGTGAGATGAGAGAATCCTGTCAGTAATTCGAACATCAAATGCATTTGCCAGTTAGTTGATGGATTTAATGCTGTCAGATTATTGCTCAGTCAAGAAAGCTAAAAGACAAAGTGCGTGATGGAATGGAGCAGGGGATGCATCACTAACTCTTTCAGATGACAGTCCTCAGGCCGGATGGCAAAAGCGTAGTTGCATTCAGATCCTCAAGCCCCATGTGAGATTCACTGTCATAACCTCAGAGGATTCATTCACTTCTTCCAAGGTGGAACTCACAAACTATCCTTGTTAGGATACAGGAAAAGAGTACATGGAACTGCTTATGTCAGTATTGATGATGGCAGATACTTGTTCTGTACTTTTAGAGTATTAGAAAAAAACTTATGTACATATGAAGTATTCAAAGCCATAGTTTAGGATGAAAAGAATTTTCCAATTGCATTGTGTAAAATATGTTTGTTTTTCTTACGTGGTTACTTTGGAAGAAGTAAATTACAAAAATTGGCATGTCAGAGGAGACACCAACTCATAAGGCTGGATTTATACTAGAATTTTGTTTTTATCACTTGCCTTTTTCACCCTTCTGAGTTTCATTTTATGTAATTTTTTTTGTTAGTTTGTTTATAAGAATTGCACTTAAATATATGTTATTAACTTTTAGCTGTTGCATATTGTAGGTACTTTTTGCTCTGTGTGAACTACTTCTTTTATGGCGAAACTGTAGCTGATTACTTCGCTACATTTGTGCAAAGAAGAGAACAGCTTCAATTCCTCATTCGTTACCACAGGTTTATATCTTTTGCACTCTACCTAACAGGTAAGTGTAGGAAATCACAAAAAGGAAAGAACTTTGTGCTGCATTATTTTCTGTACTTACTTAATTTTAAAATATATGTATGTAGTTGCTCCCCATCTTTATGCACCTTCAGTTTCTTTTTTCTTGTAATGTCCAAGGAACTTATGTGTCTGTAATTCTATTTTTCCTCTGAAAAGATGAATACAAATTTTGTGTTCACCAAGAAGAAAGCAGCCTAAACAACTAGATGATGTTGAGAAATTGGGAGTTAATAGTGTTCAAGAGAAGTTGGCAAGCAGTAATTTTAATCCTTGAAGAGCTGGGGCTCAGTGCCTAAATACATGAACACTATCTTGGCAGTCTGTGGAGATGACGTCTGTGTAATTGCTCTGCTGGGTTGATGTTCAACTGTGACAGTGTTCTGCTAGGTCTACAGTAATAGGATTTACAAATATATTGTAAATTGATTAGTCAAAATGCTTGAGTCTTAGTTTTGTCTGCAAGATATTCAGGTACTTGCCTTATGGATAGATTTTCTCCCTGTCCAAAGAAAAACTTTTTAAAAATTGCTTCTTTAGGAAGAAGAGACACAGGCTGGCACTCTTGGGGTATTAACTTGTGAACAAGTAAATATAGTCAGTGTGCAGTGTTTTCAGCAATGTGGTTACGATTCCTTCAGCATAGAATTAAATTAATTGAAGGCTCAGATTTGCTTAAGGGACAGGGAACTACCACGGTACAAATACTTGTAAAGTGTACTGAGAAACCTGATCTTTGACATGAACTATCAGTCTGACAGTTGTTATTTTTTTTCTGAACTGTCAGTCTGACAGTTGTTAATTTTTTTAATTAAAAAAAAACAACTGTTAATTTTTTGATTTTTTTTTAAACCAAAGAAAAATTCTACATGGTGCTTAGATCACAGACTTGAAACCATCTTTGCAGGATTTGGCCTTTTTCATCTGGCTTTGTCTTGAGAAAAGTAATTTAACTAGTGTCTTGTGATGCAGTGAGGGGAGAGATGAGGCAAGCCAGTCATGAGGAGACAGAGTATAGCAGAGCCCCTTGGCACACTGGGATTGTGGGATCACTGAGGGACTATCCCCAGGCTTCAGGGTTTTTCTGTGGGCCTCTGACCCCTGCTGGCACAAGGAGCTGCCCTAGAAGAGAAGAGATGCTCTATTAGTTACCCAGAAACTTTCTTTTGGTCAGATGAATTCTCCAACTCCTGCACCCCGCAGTTGCATTGCATGTAACTGTATGCCTGTTGAAGGGAAAAGGGCAAGCTGGTCTTTTCTTTTAGTTTATTTATCTTAATTATTGAAGATCACTTTGTTGACCTGACTTTTGAGTGGTTTTTAAAAGTGATGATCTTCTCTACTAAAAACTAGTGTTCACAGTGGGACTTTGTATGTACTGAGATGGATGTTCGTTACTGATGTTAACTAAATCATAATCTTACATGGCAATAATTCTATATGTACACTTAACTGAATATAAGCAAACGCTCCTAGCAGCAGAGGGATTAAAAACTGCTTCAACAGAAGAGAAATACTGGTATATCATAGTTCAGTGTCATTGAATATAAGATGGTACAAACTACACTTGCTTTGTTTTACAGGATTCTGCATGTTTGTTTTGAGTTTAGTGAAGAAACATTATCGTCTGCAGTTTTACATGGTGTGTATTACCCACTTTACTGTGATCATTCATGTTATGAATGTCACTAGAAACAGTCATATCCCTATGTTCACAAAATACTTTGGAAGAGAGGTGTGGAAATTGTGCTTAAATCTGCAATACCATGAAATCAAGTGGTGTTGGACTGCTTGTATCCGTTCACCTTGCAGGTTATTATTATTGTATCATGGGATGTGGCCTTTCAGTCAGTACAAGCTGTCCTTGGTGAGGCTTTGTGCATGTACAACATGGTATGTTTCCCTTAGTGATAGCCTGATATGAAAGCGATTCCTGGAGACAGGGGTATGCGTCTCCCTCACAGGTCTGAAGTCAAACAGTTCAGGGCAGTGTGGGAAGTGGTTCTTGTGACTCAAGTGCTACTTTGTAGAGGCCCTGCTGAAGTATTATGAAGGCAACTTGATCTTAACCCTTATGTGGAGGATTTATTCTGTGACTCTTCACAGCTGTTTTGATCTTCTACTCTGCTGTATTTCAATAGATCACTGATCTATTAAAAGAAACCAACATCCTCACCTCTTGTGTTCGTCCACCTAATAAAAAGCATAGCTGGTAATCAAGGGCATGAACCTTTTTCTTACATGTATCTTATAGGTCAAAAACTAATTTTATAAGGTTACAGGTTAAAACCAAACAAGCAAACGTAAACAACCCAAAATATACTCAAAACACCCCACTGACACCACCCCCACTGCCACTTCTGTACTGGAATAACTAGAAGCCACTATGAAACAGTAATGCAGTACAGCTCTTATCTTTAAAGAACTTGAGCAATCAGGGTGTGGCACAACCTTAAAGATTTCCTAAAGCTCTGGAGATGCAGTTAACCCCTCTGTTTCTGCACTGCTTTAGGTAGCATTTTACCATTGAGGATCCCTAATTCTAGACCAGGACCTAACTGAGCCTTTCCTTAAAATCATGTACCTTGTTTGTGGGAGAACTTACCTGAGAGGGAGATGTAGCTTTTTTAGGAGAGGTAGGCCTTATCTTCTAATCTAAAAAAAAAAAAACCCAAACCCAAAGTCCTCATCTTCAGATTGGCACAAAGTAAATATACTAATTTTCCATTACTTTTGTCCTTTTTCCTCTTCTGGAAAGAGGGTGAAAAAGGTGTGCTGTCAGCCATATGACTTGGTGTTTCCCCAGAAAACATTAAAGTGCGACTACCTAAGAATTGCAATAAAGCAGAGGGCAGCCATGGTGTGGCAACACAGTGTGTGAAGAGGCAAGGAGAGTATAATCCCATCCCTGGAAGTGTTCAAGGCCATGGGCAACCTGGTCTAGTGGAACGTGTCCCTCTCCATAGTTGAGGATTTGGAGCTAGGTGATCTCTAAGGTCCCTTCCAAATCAAATCATTCTGTGATTCTAATAAGAATAGCCATTTGGTTTTAGATGGTGTTCCAATATCACTGTACAAATACTAAACATTTTGCTGCAGAGCTGCTTTAATGAACCAGCAGGTAATATTTTCAGAAACTTTTAGTCACTTCCTTTCAGCCTCTCAAGTTATCTTATCTGGAAGTGTAGTCTGGCTACCATAGGAAAACACGTGATGAGAGAATTAAAGTAGGACAATTTGAATGTTTAATGGACCAGACATTTAGAGTGCTTAAATTTGGGTTATCATGGAAAAACTACCAGTTCTTGGTTTAAAAGTGTTTGGAAGATAAAATTTATTGTAAAATCTTTATTGGTGAACTGTTTGGAAAGTACTTTATTGTACACTGGTTCTACAGATTAAACACCAAGTATGTACAGTAATGCTGAGGAAAATGACTGTTTAAATGACCATGCATTTAAAAACTAACATTTCATTTTTTCTAATCCTGAGAATTTTCATGTTTCCTAAGAGTATTCTGAGAGATATCCACATCTGTGTAACATGACTCTTTCATGAGTAGCTCATTGCTGTTTTATTGTTACAGTTCTATCATGTCTGTTACATGTATATACAGAATATCACATTTACTTACATTTCTTTGCTGCTTTCATGCTGAAGGTGTATGTCTTAGTAAATCAGGTGTTAAACCAGGTGTTAAAAAATTCTGGGTGGAGGTAAGTGAAGGGGAAACCTGCTAAAATCTCAGTATTCACTTTAGAAAGCCAGCGGACTTGTGATATCCTGTATGCACACATCCCTTGCATTACCACCTGAACTGGTCCTCCCTGTGAGCTCCTCAGTCTCTCCTCTAGCTGACACACCAGTATTTATCAGGGTGTATGGATTGGTGTTTTCACTAACTGTTGTGTTGTTGCATTGTTAACAGTTCGCATGGACTCATGTCACTTTGCTGATCACTGTAACTCAATCTCATCTTGTCATCCAAAATCTCTTTGAAGGCATGATCTGGTAAGGGGACAGTAATAAACTGATTTGTAACTCTGTTGCATTGAAAGGTTTGTTCTCTTAAACAGATCTGCTTAGGGAATAATCGTGGGAACACTTAAAGCAGTACAAATTAAAGGAGCATTAATGTCTAGTTGTAATGGGAGTCGGAGGCTTTGGGAGAAATGAGGCAAGGCATACAGGAGAGGAAGTAGAAACCTCTTCAACTGGATTGACCGACACACATATTATAATTTTGAACAACCACTTCATTACTTGCAAGGAATAGTATTGACTGCATGCTTGGTCAAATAGTTTCCATAGCATTTTACCAAATGGATGAATATCCAGCAGTTCTTTTTCGGTCACATGGGACCTTCAGCTTGCTCAGAGCTATTGAAGTTGAACCATTTAATTTGAAATCCCCGATCTAGCCATCTTCCCTGCAGCCTTCCCTTTTCAAATAAATTCAGAGTACTTAAAATATTATAAGAGTTTAATTTTAGTTATTGTTGTGTCATCTTAGTCCCCCATTTCCAGTTGTACATTAAATACTAGCAGTGTAGCTAAACTTAATTACTTAAAACCACTCCTTAAAGAGAGAGTGTGTTTTATTTCCCTGCATTTCTTCAGGGACAAGGTAGATTTCAAGTCGAGAAAGAAGGAAGAAGCACATGGAAGGTGGTTTGTGTTCTTCCGAGGACATAATGCTGTATGTTCTCCTTTTTCTTTTCCTGCTTTATGTACATCTGGGAAGATTATTGCCGACAAGGCATAGTTAGAAAGCAAGCCCAAAGCCTTTGACAAAGTTTGTACGTAGAATTCTTTTCATAATGACCACAGTCATGTGCTAAAAACTTAACATAGTTGCCTTGCCAGCTTACTATTTCTTATTACTATTTTTGCTGGGCAGCTTGGCAGGTGGTCACAGAATGTAACTTTCAGCTTATTAATATATGCCTGCTGTGAAAAGGGGGGAAAAAAGAGCTTAACAGGCTTGAAAACAAATTCAGATGCAGTCTACATGGAAAGTTAAAAAACTAACACAGGCTGCTCCAAACTGACAAGATGGGGTGGGGGTGAAAAAAACCTTTTTTTTTTTTTTTTTTAAATTTAGCTATTATTTAAACTTTTCACAGAATTTCTTTGTTTTGATGTTACCAAAACCATTAACATGTTTATAAATGATTTCTTCTTAACTGTGGTATAGTAGTTTTCAAGCCTGATAGGAAAAAGCCAACCTGTTTATGTTTTAGCTCATGCACCAAAATAATATTTTAACTTGAATTAATGTGTATCTGTAATGATCTTGTTTGGCTGAAGACTAAAACCTGTATAATTAAATATGCTGCTCATGGGGGAACGAGGTGAACACATTATGAAACATAATTCCTTCTATATACTACAGAAAAATTTCCCAGAAAGAAATGCTGTTGTTTCAATTTCTATCCTATGTTCAGGTTCAGGCAGCTTCTCTTTTTGTCCATGAAACTTTCAATGTCTTTCTCTAGGTTTCTGGTTCCAATTTCAAGTGTCATTTGCAATGATATTACTGCTTATATTTTTGGATTCTTCTTTGGCAGAACTCCATTAATCAAGGTACGTTCTTAGGCACTTCCTCACTAGAACACTTTTACAATTTATAGCAATTTTGTTACTTGATCAAACACATGTTAATACTTCACATTGTACTGCATGATACACATCTTAGCTAAAAAAGCCCAGATTCACTACCCTCTTCCTGGAAATTTGTAAATGGAAACTGGGATTAGTGTGGATATAGTATTGGCATTACAGGATAATACAGTCTGAGCATACTGCATCATCATTTATAATCGCATTCTTTTGGGATTTCGCATGCAGGTTTAACTACATACATTGCACAGAAACTTCAATTTGAAACAAGCCACTTAGTTATATATATCTGCTCATCATTTGGTCTCATTGACATGGCACTGAGAGGGGCTCAAGCCTTAATCTTCCTATTCTGGTAGAACATGCAAAACCCCACAGAAAGCCATGAATCATTATTTTGATGATTCTGCCACGTTAACATTAGGGTGTTTGGTTGATTTTGATATTGAACTGCTCCTAAATTGAAAAGGTGACTGAATCTAGTGAAGAAAACAGCTTGCTTCATTGGTCTCTCTAGTTATTTGCTGTATTAATTAGCCAGTCTGTGTGCAGGAAGCTGGTGTGTCCTGAGGAGTGTCCCCAGTAGCAGTTCTGTCAGGCTTCTGGCACTATCTAAATGGGCACTTGCTTGCAGAGGTCTCTAACAGAGCCAAGGCGCACTCGTGCAGATTTCCCAGGAAAGGAGCTCAGCTGCTTAATCTGTGTCAGGTGCAGCCAGAGGCAGGCAACAGCCTCCAGACAGCAGCAGCAGATGAGTTGTGAGCTCTTGCTTCCCTCAAGATGCCCAGTGGCACTGACCAAACTGTGACATTTCCCCTCCTTGCCTGGGACAGGTCCTAGCCATCCATACTCCTTGATTTGCTGCAGCTGCTGACATTCAGTTATTTCTCACATACCTTTGAAAAACCAGGTAGGAGGGCAATTTTCATGAACAAGAAATAGAGTAAAAAAAGGTTCAGTGATGCAACTGATGACCTAAAACTCACTCTCTTTTGCCTAGCTGTCTCCCAAGAAGACCTGGGAGGGGTTCATTGGAGGCTTCTTTTCCACTGTTGTATTTGGATTTATCGTAAGTAGCCACAGGACATTCATAGAACTGTGGAATGGTTGCAGTTGGAAGGGACCTTAAAGATCACCCCCCTTCCCACAGACAGGGACACCTTCTGGGAATCTCCTGGTATAGATTCAGTCTTCATATTTTTACTTGAAGTAAAAGTACTGGTATATTCGGTGATCTCAAACTGCTGAAGCCTAAGAGTTAAGGGGCTTTTGGCTAGAGAATTCTGCCAATTCAAAACTAGCTGGACAGGATAGTCAAGGTTTTCATCTCTCCTGAATATGTTACGTTGACTTTTTTTGTTATTACTGTATCAGGAATAGTTTTATCTGTTAGTTGCATCCCTATTTTCAAATTCAAGTTTATGGATAGTATTATTGCAAAATAGTGCTTTTGTACTACGTACTTTATAAAGACACTTCTCCTCGAAAGCAATTGACACTGATGGTATGCATACCAGAAGATAATAACAGCATTAGTAGCTGTTAGGATAAGTAATTTATCACCAAGGTTAGCAGAACTCATAATGGCAAAACTTTGTGGAAAAAGATAGTTTAAGTTTTAATGGAGAAGTAAACTGCAAAAAATTACTAGCAGCTAACATTTTTTTGGATTTTATAATGCAGAAACATCCAGGAGATATGAATCTGAGAGATATGAAAAGGAAAACAATTTGGGAAATCATCACTAAGTACATTGAACATCTTCTTTATTGAGGCATTCTCCAGTTTAAACAGACTGATTCTACTCCATTCTGGGTCTCTTTCTTATTAGAAATACTTTTATTACCCTGAGCTTATGGTGACAAAGCCATTCATTAAAGCATGATGTAACAACAAATGCCTAATTCAGGAGTCCTTGTTTTGCTTTTCAGTTTTCGTATTTGTTGGCTCAACATCAGTACTTTGTCTGCCCAGTGGAATATAACAGTGAAACCAACAGATTTGTGACAGAGTGTGAACCTTCAGAGCTGTTTCAGATGAAGAAGTACTCTGTGCCACCTTTGCTTCAGGCTGTGTTGGGATGGGTAAGGAAAAAAACCAAGGCTTTGGTTAAAATTGAAATCATACTTCCCAGCTAAATGTATCCCTGAACTATTTTAGAAGAGTGTCCGAATGTAGGTAAGGCTTGAAGGGTAAGAACTGAATCAGTACCATGAGCCTCTCCATTGCTTACATGGGGGAGGTGGTCTCCCAAGTGGAATTGAAATGCACTGCTGGAGTCAGCTGAGGGAACATGCTGGAAATCAGGGTGATCTGATTCTCTTTGTGCTGGAAAGGGATGCCACTCAAGCATCTTGCAGACAAACCTTAAATTAGAAGAGCAACCTTTAAGTGTTCGTGGGAAGTGGGCAAAGACTTGTTAAGGCCTAAATTAGTAGCAAGCAGTAAAAGTAAGCTTATAGAACTTCATTCTGTTTTTAGCTAGTGTAATTCCTGTTAGGATTGGACTTTTACTCTCTTCACCACAATAGCATCTTGTGTGTTAGTGCTGTTACTTCCATGTTGAGTTGAGAAGGACTAAGTAGTTCCATGTAATGCACTCACTGACCCTTTAAAATGTATAAGCTTAAAATGCCTACAATCAAACATACTGAAATACAGTGTTAATTATTTTTCTTGTAGGAAACAGTGAATATGTATCCATTTCAGATGCACAGCTTTGCACTGTCAACATTTGCCTCATTAATTGGGCCATTTGGAGGATTCTTTGCCAGTGGATTTAAAAGAGCTTTCAAAATCAAGGTGTGTAATGAGTCCTGTAAGCCAGTTTTGTTTTATTTTCTCTTTGAATTGCATAAATTGGGGGGTTAGGGTTTGGAGTTTTTTAAATAATTCATTATACATAATACCTAGTGTTTCCAGTAAGTCGCAACTATGTTAGAGCTGTATTTTAGCAGCAGAAGCAGGACTTAGTTTTATTAGACAGATAGATGCGTGTGTGTTATTCTTCAAACTTTGCATGATCAGAAATGCTGGAAATCAGGGTGATCTGGTTTCACGGTTAGGTTCATAATTACTCTTCCAAGTCAACTTGCAGAAGGCAAGCAAGATGCGAGATACTATACTTGACAAGGAAGGCAAGCTGTAGATGCCTAAGAAGTGCTGACAGCAATTTACCCTTCAGATTGTGGCTGGCTGTGTTTTACCAATGGTATTTGTTGTGTGCAAATGCTGGTGTTGTCAGGTTCACCAGAGCATGAGATGTTTGGCTGCCTTTGCCAGTACAGTCCTGCCTTGTAACAAGAGTGTCAATTGGCAAATGATGTGACGTGCTAACCTCTGTTTATTGCAAGGTGTGCTCTGTCGCTTGTGGCAGTGTTGTCCCTGGCTGGTTTTAAGTGGCAGCAGGAGTGTGGGAAGAGGGCAGCCCCAAATTTTCTCCCAACCTTCTTTATGTCTTGGTAGGACTGCCATGATTCTTATCCTGTTGTTGTTTTTGTTCCATATGTCCACCAAACCGGCATGTGCTTTGCACAGAAGCATATGAACTTCTCTGTTTGTGCTGAAATCTCATGTATGTGCTTATACATACTCCTATTTCTTATGCTGGTCGGAGCTGCTTGCCCGTGTGCTGTTGTACCTGAACATCCAGGGAGCAGAAAGACTTTGTGTGAGGAAAGGCGTTTGAGGGGGAAATAATGCTTCTAAAAAGCAGCACTTATTCTGAAAGTAGTACATTAAAAAGTAGATTCTTTTAAAACTTCTGGTCCCCAAGGAGATGACTAAAGGACTTTGAGGAAGTCAGGGTTATTGTGGAATTGCTGCTGTGGTTAGGCACTCCATGCCTGCCCAGCACTGGAGGGCTAGCGTGGCACTGGCACAGGGTGAGTTTAACTTGGTGGCAGTGCACCACATGACTAAGGTCAGGGTTTTCACCCAGAAAGTACACAAGTGGGTGTGGATGACAAAAACTGATAAAACTGTTCTACAGACAAGATCACATAACACAAAGCTTTGTTTGCACCAGAAATATATTTCAAGCAGCGGTAATTTTTTCCCAACAGGTTTTTTTTATCCTCTTAAATATATTTATATTGCATGCACCCATTATGGTTGTTAGCTACCGTTACCAAGATCCCAGTGATAAAACGGGCAGGTGACTGGGCAGGACTGGAGAGTCCTCAAGGTACTGCTTCTCTTGCAGCAAATATACATTACATTGTAACAAGTGCTTCAGCAATACAGTGAATCTCTGTATCATCGCGACTTCTCCTTCACCTCGCCCATTTGCAAAGCAATTTTTTCG
>WEKX01007290.1:147-25249 GCA_013390025.1 Pitta sordida
GCTTACCATGTCAAAGGCTTTGCTAAGATCCAAGTACACAACATCCATGGCCTTTTTCTCATCAACCAGGTGAGTCATCACATCGTAAAAGGAGATCACGTTGGCCAGGCAGGACTTACCTCTCCTAAACCCGTACTTACTGGGTCTAGTGTTGTGGTTATTTTGCAGGTGCTGTGTAATAGCACACAGGATTATCTGTTCCAGTTTTTATCAAAAAAATTGCAAAGGAGATCTAGATGACCTACTTATATTCAACCCTGCTTTTACAGGCTAATATTAATTTGAGTGAACCTCTTCCCTCAGCTGAGACTTATGTGTTTTCTCTGTAACACCTCGATCACTAAAGGGTACAATGGAACTGTTAACTCCCTAAGCACCAGACATGTTCAGATTTTTCAGGGTGTGTTGGATTTTGTAGCTTCCATGCCAAATGAGAGACAATGGGGTCCAAGTAATGTTAAGTTCTCCAACTCAGATTAAGTACAAAACCATAATTGATCCAAAAGGGTTCAGGTACAAGTCGTAAGAATTCCTTCTCAGAAGAAAGAGAATTCTGGATACACTCACTGGATTTCAACAGTCAAGATGCCCAGTGTTCAAACATGATTATCTCACTCCTAACAGGTGAACCATGAGGTAGGAACAGGGATGATAAACCTTGATTTTAGAGCTTGTGTTCCAGCTGTTAAATACTTATCCCTAGTGTTAAACTTCTGGGTTTAGAGATTGATCTGATGACAGCTGGGTTTTTTGTTTGAGGGTTTTTTTGTTTGATTGTTTGTTTGTTTTACATTACCAGTATTTCCATGTTCTACATGGGCTAGACAGAATTATATGAATTCTAAAATTATTTAGTGTTTCTGCTGCTAATCTTGTTTTAGCCATGACACAGACAAATCTGGTATTAAGCAAAGAAGTTGTTGCATAAACATGGTAAATGCTGTCTCTCTTCCTTTCAGTGGACTTAGAAATTCACACCAGAACAGTCAGTTAGAATATGCAATTTATACCATGGACTATTTAAATGTTTTAAAATGGAAGCATTCATTACAAATGCCTTCGCTAACCTTTTATCCAGGGTGAGATGCAAATAGAGCAATGACTGATAAAGGGAGACATGTAAATGAATATGTATATTTGCATGAGCTGTATTTCTTTGCTGTTGTGGAACAAATTCTGCTCTTAGTTCCATTTATGCACCTGATTTCAGTGTAGTTACGAGCATACAGCTGAGGCCAGGATAAATCCAACTGTCCACCTATTGACTGATCAAACCATATTTTTGATTACATGGATCTCATTTCCACAAAGAAGTGAAGTAGGCCTTGATCTCAAGGGCAGGCTCTGCAGCATCACCACTGCAGCCTCGTGACATGATTTGAGTATACACCTCATACCAGTGGGTGCTCATGTTGGGTACAAAGGGAAAGATGTCCCACATGCCTGTGCAAAATCCTGAGGACCAGTTAGACACCAACAATTAGAAATTTGTTATTTGCTTTTGTAAAAGCATGTAATAAATAGTAGTCTTAGCTCAAGAAAGCAAGTTGAAAATTCATAATCAATTTTGTAATTCTTGCTTTTCTTTCTTATTGGTGGGAAAAAATTACTCACTTTTCTCCCGCCCTCTGATAAGACTAGGTTTTGCTCTCTATTAACCCCATGGGCTAAAAGATAGACTGTTTTCTAACAGGTGAATTAGTGCTAGATAGCATTACCACAAATGCCAAGTCATTAAACATGTAATTGGATTTTTTTTTTTTTTGCTATCTTAACTTTTCTACATTATAAAGGATCTTCACAAATTAATGACAGAATATGAAGCTGCCCTGAGAGCTATTTGCCCATTAAAAACAGACATGAAAAACTCCTATCCCCATCACATGAAGAACTATCCCACCAATTTCCAATCACTTCTGCCACTGACAGTTCACTGGACTGTTAAGTTATATTCTGCACCATGCTGTTTAATGTGGTTAAGTCAGGCAGGTATTTGCTGCTTTTCATTTTTTCTTTCTTCTTATTTCTATTTTTCCCCCTGATTGTAAAGCAATTAAGCTATGTCACTAATGGAAAAGCAGAATTTTAGTACTATAAAGGCACAGTTAATTTACAGATTGGTCCCTGACAATAGCTGAGTAAATCCTCATAGCACCCCAGTCCAAAAATATTTCTGGAAGTTTATTCATGACCTCAAATAAAAGCCTGTCCTGTGTAATTTACAGATATTGCATGCCAAGGAGTCTTAGTAAAAAGCAGGTAATGACACTGATAATATTAATGTTAATGACAAGAGGAAGGAATCACTGTGGATTTTTTTTTTCCGCTACATTTGATGAAAACCTTCAACTGAGAATGCAGTAAAAGATTGACAAATATCATGTGAAGAGCTGAAAACAGAAAATAAGGTCTAAGGCTTTAGAAGCTCTGTGATGGGGAAATCTCAGTGACAGCAGGTTTTACTTTTATTACTAGGTGATTGAGTTTTTAAACAGAGACATTAATGGTATCACTGAGAATTGAATAAGGCAGTGAAGCATCCTGTGTTCATGGATGTTAGGGTTCTATGAGTTAGGGATACCAGGACAGTTGTGCTCTGTGCGTCCTGTGCAGTTTCACTTGCCACATACAACCTCCTTTACTCACAACATATGTAATGAGGCATCTGCTCTCTTTAGGTTGGTGTTTAAGTAACACACAGTTCACTAAATTTTTATATTCAGTCTTTATGATTTAAGTGGAAATACTTATTCAATAAAAAGTAATCCATCTCGTTAAAAAATCCACTTTAGTACAGTGGTGAGTGTCCCCACCTCTCAAGTGGGAGACCAGGGGTTCAATTCCTGACAGGGAGGCAGTGGTGCCGTTTAAGAGTTGGACTCAATGATCCTTGTGGGTCCCTTCCAACTCAGAATATTCTGTGATTCTGTGATTCTGTTATGGCCAAGGATGAGATAACCAAAATGTAAATGGACTTTATAAAAATATTGTGTAGGACGTGGATCTTTCCGTCAAGTTGCTGGTAAGATCCCTTTTCAACACATTCTGTGATATCATATATAAGCTTTGGAGGAATTTTAACTTAGCCATTTCTGATTTAAATAGAGATATCATCTGTTGTTATTGAAAGGGTAAAACCTGGACTTTGTAGAAGTTGTGTATGTCTGCAAATCATTGAAGTGATGCAACTAAATGAAAAGCAAGTACAAAAAATTTCTGACAGGAACTTGCAGGCACTAACAGCCACAAAATGACAAATCCAAAGCTGGGTAGGTACAGAGAAAGACTATTAAAATTAACAAGTATAGAATCTATTTTATGTGGATAGGTTAAAAGAGACTGGGTTTTTAAACCAAAAGGGGCAGTGGCAAGGCAAGAAAGTAACATTATTACAGTATATTTACCTTTTCTTATGGAAATAAATGATATTGAAGCAATGAGAAATGCAGTTAGGTGCAGATAAATTGTATCTCCGGGTGGAGCAGTCCTCTGGACAGAGTGCAGAAAGCTTCCACAGGCCACTTTAAAGAATCGTCTTTGTGTATTCTGAGGTATCTCCTTTATCATATACACTCCACATGTATTTTTCAGTGCATCCCAAGTATCTTTTTTTTATAATTCCCAACTCCAATAAGCCTCTCAAGCAGATTAATAGGGAGATATTGCTGGATAAGGTGGTGTTTGTACTGGAAGCAGCAATTCATGCCGAACTGGCCATGTTCCATTTGCCACTTTCTTTCTCCATCTTCAAGTCACTGACTGAAATTTGGTTTTATATTTGCGGAATTTACCATGGCTATCTGATTCTGAGAATTTGGTTTGGCTCACCCAATTAAACAGGAAGAATCACCAATGGTTTAATTTGGCAAAATGCTTTTTCTCCCCTTGCTACTTTTCCTTTCCTTGTATGCAGTTCCCATTCCTTTGGCTACAAAGACCTGCAGGCAGGGTTTTGAGTTCAGGTACTCTTTAATTTTTTTTTAACCTTGTGATTATTTAGATTACTGTGACTACAGTGTGGAGTACATTACTAAACCAAGAGGAGATGATTAACACCCCTTTTCAGGGTTTGGAATGATTTACCAAAGCTAATCATTTCAGAGATGAAATGAAGAATGACTGTTTTAAGTGCCCATGCTCAGTTCAATCACTCCATTGCTACTCTGCAGCGCTGTATACAAATAACAAAATGTAATAATGAGTGGAAAATGTCCTGCTGCAAACTGTAAATTAACAGTTGAAATTTACTCTTGAGCAGACAGCCAGTCTCTGGGACGGTTGACACTGGTATCACTTCAGGGCTTGTGTGAAATTCGGGCAGGCCACAGGTTTTGTGCTGGGGCTTTGAGCAAGGCTATTTTCACTCTGCAATGAGCAAGTGCACTCATATGTTTCAATAAGGGACTTATCCGTTAGCATGTGAAAATGTTACTGCTAATTTTACATTTTGAAAACAAATCAGGGTTTCACAGTTCGAAAGCAGAAACCAACCAGCTATAAACCGTCAGATTGACTGTGATCTCAGAATTGTATAGGTCTATTCTAACAAACAGTTAGGCCATTAAATTGCAAAGCCTTCCACTGTTTGTCCAGGTAAATAAGGACACATCCAAATTGATTATCTGTTGTTCAGAGGTAATGATACGTAATAAACTGTTCGCTCTGGGTAACATAACAGAAATGTGCTGGAGTCCACGGGTGTGCCATACCTTCCCGTGGGAGGAGCAGGATCTCTTTCCCTGCTAGTTTAGCTGAAGGTCCCCACATCCCACCCTCCCATCCCCCAACCCTGCAGGCAAAATACATTTACCTGATAAAGCAAACATGTACATTTTTCTTGCTTGATAACCGTATGTGATGCTGCTGCTTCTGCTGATGGTGATGCCTCAGAAATCTGCATGCAGGTACATCTGCAACTCACAGAAAAAGACTTCAGGGACATTAAGTTTGATCCTGTTCCTTTTGGTGTCATTAGACTCATTTGAAAAAAGAATATCTGTCATCACAGACGTCAGATCCACTGGCTGCCCAGCAATAAATCTTGTGCTTATGTCAAAATGTCTCCAGCAAAATTTCTAGGATAAAAATTCACAGCTCAACATTAGGCAGCAATTTATGATATATGATACAAGCAGTATGAGCAGTATTCTATCAGAAAAAGGGGCAATCTCTAAATTTTGTCAAATGGAAAGTAGTTAATGGTGCTTTTCTTGGAAACTTTACGAACTTTTAATCTGTCATATAAGAATTCCTGCTACGCACATATTCTTTGCACCCCAAGAATTAGGCTATGCGTACATGTAGATCTGACTGGAAATCTCCTGTATGAGGGAGAGAGACTAAGCAGCTGGGACTGAGTACCCAGGACAGAAACATTTTCCAGCAGCAGCAGGACCTTCTTTATGGGATCCTGCTCCATCACTTGTGACAAACACCGAATTGAATGGTTGTGGGGACAAACTCAGAGAGGGTAATAACGCGTGCTGAGGCAGTGTGAGAATGATAAATGTTTTATTGTCTTTATTTTTCTCACATCACTTGCCAGTTAGACTTACAAGGTGAAATTAGTAACCTTCCATGGTGGAATTTGTCTTGCCAAATTTTAGCTGGCTGAAGTATTGAGTGGGATATTGTGTGTAAGTAAAACACTTGAATTTACTGACCTAAGGATGCTTATGCCCAGGGTGGTGTTTAGGCTGTCCTTGTAGCTCTCAAGGGGCTTTTGAGGGCTGCCTGTGTCTCCTGGGGAGCTTCTGGAACAGTCCTGGAGCCTGCAATTGGATGAGCAGCATCATCCCTTCGCTCCACACACTGATCTAATGGCTCTCCCCTGCACATCAGCAGAGCAGGGGCATGCAAGAACTCGGCTCATCCTACCTGATTTCTGGTTGGGCTGCTGTTGTTCCGTTTGGCCCTGGGCTGCCAGTCAGACACAGGATAGGTCTCCAGAAGGCTCTTTCATAAGGAGCTTGATGAGTGCTGGAGGTGAACTAACTCATGGTCCAGCAGCCCCATCTCACCTGTGTCAATGAGCTCCCTTCAGAAAGAGGGGAGAAGACAGGTGCCTTAAGCAACATTTTCATTTAATATGTCATAAATATCTGGTTTAGAATTAGAAAATATTTAATTTCTCTCAAACAATTGTTTGAAGTGTATTGACATTTGGAGCCTTGTGCTGGAAGAGAATCACATAGATTTGGTGGAAAAGAGGAGGTCACCTCTCCCTGTATGTGGTGTAACTGCTGATTTCAGGAGAACAACACCATGGGTACATTTAACCAATGTCCACTGAAACAGAAAAAAAGATAAGTAATCAAACAAGCGAACCAGGCTTATCTCCCAGTGATCATATAACAGATGGCAGGCAATATGGAAAGGGGAACACACAAAGAGAGATATTAATTTAAGACAGGCAGATAGATGGAGCAATATTTTCAAAAGTAATAAATGGCTCAAATCGAAGGCCAATTCTCTAATGCATATTCAGAGACATATGGGTTGAGTTCTTAATGGGACAAAAATCTTTTTTTTTTTTTTTAAGTATTGCAGGATCATGTGTTGACATTTATTTTCTATCTGTAAAAGAAAAGAAGGCACATACATTTTTCTAGACCCTTTTCTCTGAAGCCGCTCCAGATGGAACTGAGACAAAGTGGGTAAAAAGATGTGAAGATTTTTCTTTCTTTTAAAAAAGGGGAGGAACAATAAGTGAAAGAATGGTTGTTTTTTTTTTCATTTCAGAAAATGATAAGACTAGTTAATAAAAAAAAAAAATAAGATAACATGACCCTGAGATTAGCTCAGATAGATGGTGCTCATGGCACCAGGGTAATGGGTTTGATCCCATTATGGGCATTTACTTGGGAGTTGGACTCAATGATCCTTGTGGGACCCTTCTAACTCAGAATATTCTGTAATTCTGTTATCTCTAAAAGATACAGAAATCGGAATCTGAAAAACAGAAATGCAAATATATGTACAGCCACTAGATGGTACTTAAAGAACAGGGTTGGAACAAGCTGCTCTGCTGTGAGCTGTGTAGTGAGGGTACATGTGTCAGAGGCTTAGCTAATTCGAGGTTGGTTTTATTTTCTCCATATCCAGGAAGAACGGGGAGGAAAAAGAAAAGAAAGGGAAAAAAAAAAAAAAGAAAAGAAAAGAAAAGCAAAACTAAATCTCTTCTGTACCTTTTTTGACTCAAAAAGAAAAATGGACATGGCAGAAGTGTTCCTGATTAGATTGGTGCAAAAAGATGATGCATTCTTTCTGGATGAATCAGGTGATATGAGGTTCTGTCACTCTTTAGATATAGACCTGAAATATTAAGCTTAAATTTATAGCCTCTTGAATGAGCCACAGTACTCTGTTTACTCATAGAGTAGAATTGGGTGCAGTTCCAGCAGTTCTATGTGATCAGTTGCTTTATCACCTTAATCAATTCGGAAGACACAATAACTCTCTTTTTTTAATACATCCTACCACAGTGGATCCTTTATCAACCTGCTTGGATTTAATCACACTTCTGGGTCAGGAATCCTCTCCCCATCTCTCCCTTTCACATGCATGCAAACACATGCCTGCACAACCAAAAATGCCTGTGTGTCACTTTTTGACCTTTTGCAATTTTTGCATTTCCTGGAAGAAAGGCTGGAAGAGATAGGGAGCAGGTCTAGAGAAACAACAACTCAATTGCAGCAGCGCTTTTTTTCCACTTGTAGTTTCCAGAAGCAACAATCTATTTACAAAAGGAGCTAGGGGAGGAATTTCTGTCTGTAGGAATGATGCTGCATTGCCTACCCAGAAATTTGAAAATGTACCTTGCCCGCAGATTTTGGACTTTCAGTCGGACTTTATGGTATTAACTCAAGCCTGTTGTTTACTTTGTGCTGGATAACCTCTCCCATTCCATCCAGGCCCAATAGTTTAATCTGATGCCTTAGTTTGACTTCATTACCCGTATGATTTTTATTTTTTTTTACAACAAGAGTAGCACTGGAGAGATTGGTGAGATTTTCCAGGAAATTGTGAATAACAAATACCTCTCCGAGGTTACTCCTGATGAACACCCTGCTGTGCTACTGGGAGCATTTCTTCTTGACCTCTTCTGCCTATAAGCTGTCACTGGAGGTTTGCGATCGATACTGTTGCTTAACGTACATGAAAAGGTTAGGCTGATTCTTATTCTCCAGGAAAAAAAAGAAAAACCCTCAAAAAAACCCACTGGGACTTTTCTAAAAGTATCTGAAACAATTTTTCCCTGAGGTATTCTGTGCCACTGAGCTCTAAAACCTCCAAATATTTGTTTGGTATCTCTGATTATCCAACAGGAAAAAAAATGCAGCAAACTCAAACAATCCTGTGATATCTTTATCCAAACAAGCATGAATGACACTAAGGTTGGAAAGGTGCATCTAAAAATGTTATAAAATTTTAAATCATCCAGAGAGTTTGTAGGGAGTGACTGTGTTACCTAGGCCTAACTTTTCCTAAGAAAAGGTGGGTCATTTGTCTGTTGCTTCACATTTCTTTGCTTGTCCACGACAAAGCCTCATCATGGATCAGCTTTGGACCTGACCTAAAGCTCCTTGAGCACAAAACAATTTCTCCCAGAGGACAAAGTCCATTCATTAGTCTCATGGCAGCCCCTGTGAGCAGGAACATTTTTCACAAAAACCAAGTTTCAGGAATAGCTGTAGCATTGATCTAATCACTGAGATTTGCTCCTGCATAATGGCCTTGCACCAAAGGGTTTAGCTTTGGTAATGAGACCACTGTGTGAAACCTTTGAATATTTTAACCCAGCAGTTACTGAGTTTGACCAACTGCTGGCTGGGATTTACTTATTTTCTAGGATGAAGGTTGTTCTGTGGTGTTCTGTAAAGATACACCCCAATATAATCATGCACTGGTTGTATCTGTTGGCCAGGTGTGTCCTATAACATCACGTGGGTCAAGGTGCAGAACCTGACATAAACATGCTTGAGAACACTTTGCTGTTTCCTCCAGTTGGTAACATCTATTTTATTAGTTGCAACTTGCCTCCAAGTCCCTGAAATTCCTTTCAAATATTTGTTCCAGAGCTGAACTGCTCTTAGCTCAGTCATGGAAGTATTTGCCATTTCTTTTTCTGAGAGAAAATCCTATCTGTTCCTGTCTGCCTGCTGTTCCATCTGTCTGCCTGATCTGCTGCTTCATGATCTGGAAGGGAATACCTTTTGGGTTGTTTCATATATAACTTGTAACCACTACAGAGCTTTGCTTGAAGGGGCCAAACTCATCTGTGATGGTGAAACTTCACTGACCTCTGGTAGTTATAAAGAATGAATCAGATCTTCCCTTGGGACCACTGCAGATACAAGATGTGTATCTGTGTGCATAAGCAGTCCGAGGTGGAAAGGGGAATCAAAGGTAAGGTTTTGCAGAGATTGTTCCAGGACAATAGTAAATCATACACTCACTGCTGCAATTCACAGAATGCGCTAAAGGAGAGAAAGAAAAATGAAGGAATATGCAATTCTGCCCACTTCAGCAGTTAGGCTTTTGTTAGAATACTCTTAAGCAATTACAGAGCTACTAGGACTCTGTTTACTTAAATATATAAGTATTCATACAAAAATAAAACCTAAGCAACACTTACATCATGCCTACAGGGTATTATTGTTCTGTTTATTTTTAACAGATGGACATTTTGCCAGGAAGAAACTCACCAAGTGTTGTGAGAGAGGGAGGGAATGAGAGAGAGAAGGAGGTAAATAGGAAATATGGATGCTACAGGGAAAATGTCAGCGCTTATATTTCAGAGAGGCAAGTATAATGCGCATGTAAAAAGGAAGTGTGACTCGAGTTCCCTACTTCAGGCTTCACTGATATTGCCCAGTACTTATGGGAAAACAGATGACAGAGTAATTAGAGGTGGTGCACATAATTTATCATCTATAGTCTTGAACTTCCTGTAGCTGATTGGAATGACCTGATGATTTTTACTAGTAGACCAAATATGTAGGAGAGGGGGTGGGGAGGAGAAGGGGAGGAACACAGCAAGTAAAAATAATAATACTTCATTTGTCTGGAATTATGGAATGGTTTGAGTTGGAAGGGACCTCAAAGATCATCTAGTTGCAATTGCCTGACATGAGCAAGGATGCTACCCACTAGATTAGGTTGCTGATACACTGAATCCAAAATCTTTAATCCGCCCAAAACAAAAAACATGCCTGCAGATATTCATGTGAGGGGAGACACAGCTGGCCAATGCCTCACGGCTCCACTGCCCTTTCTAGGACAGGATTTGCACACTAAGGGAAGTATGGAGCTGCTTCTTCTCCCAGTTGAAGAAGAGTCCTGCTGTGTACAATGTCATGAACACACCAAGGCTTTGCCTACAGGTCAGACAGGTTCCTGAAGGGCTGTGTCCTCATGAGGCCTCATGTGATGCTGAATTCTGCCTACTGGAAAAGCTGGCAGGAGGTTTTATCCTGGTCTTTTTTGGTATTACTGAGACCAGTTAAAAACTTGAATATACAGTGAATCCTCCCTGTATCGCAACTTCTCCTTCACGACCTCGCACATTTGCGAAGCAATTTTTTCGCAGTCCGACTTCCGGGGTCTGCGAGGTTCCCCAGAGCACGCATGCGCTGTGCCTCTGCTTTGCTGAGGGGTGGTGCTGGCTCTCCCTGTGAGGCAGGATNATTTACACTATAAGTAGTGTGAGGCAGGATAATTCAGGGACAAAGTGATATAGTATATAGTTTGTATCCTCTTGGTTAAATTATGTCAAAAATATGGGTGCTTTTACACATTTTTCTAAAAAGTTAGTGTGCTGCATTAGGCAGCCAAGGCATGCTTTCTTCTCAGGTACTGGTCATGAAAGGTATTTTGAGCCCACAAGGCAAAACAATTTTTAATGACACTCAAATCCATCAGCTACTTCCTGCAATTCGTATCCTCCTAACTAGTCCACCATTGTGGGGGTTTTCTTTATCTCTGGGAGGGGGACTAGTTCAACTACTGCAAATCACTATTGCCAGGTTCAAGAGATGCACTTGCAGGTTCCACATGTCTGTGATGACTCCCTGGTGCAGAACTTAGTCCTCAGGTTCAGTAAGACAGATGTTTTGGTCTAAATGTCAGTCCTGGCAGGTGATCATCCCGAACTGATATGGCCTGTATGCAAGGTTTTACCATAATTTTTTGTGTTTTATTTCCTTCCATTAGCTGTAAGAGTGTGAACCTACAAAAGAAAAGGACTATTTTTGCAGCAGGGCAAAATGTGTACCCTGTTACCTGGTCATGAGCCTTTCTCAGTTCCCACAAGTGGGGAAATAAAGAAACCTCAAAATGAAATAACTGTTGGATTTTTCTTTCACTGCCTAAAAACTGTGGCTGTGGTTTTCAGAAAAGCTAAAGGAATTAAGTATCCATTTCTTTTTCAATTTAAAAGTCCAAATCTTAGACCTAAGCCTAGAAGGTAAATGTTTCACTTGCTGTATTTTAGCCTCAGAACTGATCGTTGTGTTGAGTTTATCTATGTTCCTTTATTACCTGAACAATGCCATTATATTCATTATCCTCATAACAGATGCTTATCTTAATTTCCCAAGACTTAAAACTGGAGACATCCATAAGCTGCCACACAGAAACACTGATGAGGAAACAACTTGGTGTTGGGTGGGCTTGGTGTATGTTCCGCGGATTATCTCAGGTGGTGACTACAGAATTAAAATGCTCCGCTGACAAACACTTGTGAATGGCGGGGGAAAGACACTATCATTTCAGGTGCAAATCTGAGAGCTTTCCCTGCGGATTGAGCGAGAGGATTAGTTCCCTTCACCATGCTCTTCTCATCCACAGCCCCCCCCTCACTTCAGCATCTATATCCAAACTCTCCATCTGAACCAAAAAGCTTTATCTTTCCCTTAGTAAAACATCTTTTATTTGCCAACTTGTTTTTCCCACAGACTCCCGCTCCCTTTTGTGTTTGCGCTAATGTTCCGAATGTCTACACTGCGTAGACGATGATTATTTGTGAGACAGAGTGAGTTAATGCAGATTTGCAAGCTGTTCCCATTTGTTAAATGTCAGAAAAACACATGCAAGTCACTGGCTTTAGCACTTAGCTGCCAGCTGGCTCTTCTGAAAGGAGGGGACAAATGACAGTCTATCAAACAGCATGCTTTCAAAGAAAGAGGAGACCTGTTCCAGAACTGCAGCTTCTGAGGCTCTTTTAACAACATAAGCAAAACTAGAAGCCAACCTCATTTTTTCCCCCTGGCTGTAATGAACACATAGTTTAGCGACAGCATTCCCCCACCCCCAGTAAAACAAACCGGAATTACAAAGCTTATGAGCAGAACAAGCGTAAATTTTTTTTCTCTCTCTTTCTCTTTTTTTCCCCCTCTTTCTCTTTTTTTCCCCTTCAGTTTATATTTATTTCTTTCTTTTTGGCTCAAAAGTAAGACCAAAAATGTCAAAAGGGAAAGGAGTGGGGTTCTGAGATCAGTCACAAATCTCAGAAGATTGCAGAAAACTGTGCCAAATGGAAGTGTTTATCCATGGGTAAGTGCCCAGTGTAGATTAACATATTTTAATTATGGTCTCCGAGTTTGCTGTGCTCCCTGAAGAATACACGGTTTAGGCCTCACTGGTGAGCCAAAGTTGTCGAGTTGGGGGGGCGGGATTATTTTTGGTTTTGCATGCTGATGGGGAACTCTGTCCTCGCTGTGCCTGGAGTACCGAGACGTGCCGTTCGCCCAGAGCAGCTGCCTCCGAAGTTGTGGCAGTGCTGGTTTCTTTGTGCCACCAGACATGATCCGACCCGGACCTGGAGGCCACGGCTCCTCCACTGTGGCTGCCAGCACAGAGGCCAGGGCTCAGCTCTGCTTCCCGGGGTGATGTCCATCGGGACCTCCGACATCACCCGCTCATTAGGATGTCTCTGAACAGCTGTCATGTGGTGCTGACTTTTTGTCACAGTTGACAGCAGTGAGATTAAAGCAGGTAGCTGGAGGCTGAAAAACTCCGTGTTTTGTTACGAAGCCCTGAGTCATCTAGTCCCCTGTTATAAATATTAGGTGTCAGATTTGGATTCACAGAGTCACTCATAGCCTTGGGTAGATCCCATTACACAAATGGTCCAATTTATTACAGCAGGACTATTTGTTTACAAGATTGCCATAATTGTCAAGATGTCAAAATCTGGCCTTGCATGTTTAATGCTCCATAATTAACAGGCTGCATCGTGCTAGTGAACATCTTCCAGTTATAGAATAAGATTTTGAAATAAGTGGTCATTTCATAGAGTTTTCTCTGGCTAAAATTCAGTGCCACTTAAAACAGGGCTGAGAAGAAAGAATGTGGTGCCAGACAAGGTCCATCTTTTCTTTCCTGTTCTTACTTTAAGCTGAATCCCAGAATCACAGAATATTCTCAGTTGGAGGGGACCCACAAGGATCATCGAATCCAACTCTTAAACAGCACCACTGCCTCCCTGGCGGGAATCGTACCCCAGTCTCCCACGTGAGAGGTAGGGACACTCACCACTGTACTAAAGTGGAACATCCATATTTGATTCTTATGGGGGAAAGAGAGAGAGAGAACTATGAAGAAGGTAATTCATGCTGCATAGCTTGCAGAAGAAACCCTTGTGCTTGCCTCTGTCACTGGAAGAAGCTCAGATGAAGTGCTACCTGATGGAATGGGAAAAAACAGGTGAGATGAAACCTTTTCTGATTGCTAACAGTGCCAACAAAGCTCATTGCTCTTGTCTTCATAAATTCATCTCAGGAGCACTCCCAAAGAAGGACTTTAGTGCCTAACATACTCTCAAATTGTCATCTGAACTACACCTCCTTTTAGCTGTTTAATCCAAGGGACTCATAAACTCTCTGAGTGTCTATGTTTTACCCTGAAAACATACCCTGAGCACCCCCAGGGGTGAGTCTGAACAGTGGGTTGGCTAGCTCCTGCCTAAATCATAGTGAGATCCAGGAATTAGGCAAAGTTAAGCCTCTGAATTTGGTAGGTACAAATTGATCCATCCCTGATATCTACAAGTTCAGCACAAGGCCTTACTTTACTCAAGGCCCCTTTCATAGATAAAAAAGGTCTGTCTAGCTATTTAAATGATAAAGTGAGATATCCCAGGTTCCAGGCTGTCCTCATTCAGATGAATATGAAATAAGAGACTTCAATTGCTCTAAACTTCTCATTATAGTCTCAAACTCGAGACTTTGAGACTGTCTGGGGAAAAGGACTATAAAAGTTATTGTTCTGCAGCTGGAGGAATCTAACCCCATTTTGAATTTAGAATGCTCAGGGTCTTCAGAGCTATGTCCACAGAGATATTCAGAGATATTTAGGCACCCAACTGCTCTTTGTCTCAGTGCCTTCATCAAGAGTCAGCTTGGATTTAAAGCGTAACAGAAAATGAAAGCACCAAGCAATATCAGCCTGTGGAGAGAGTGAGAAGACAGTTGTTAATCTGAAAATTTCCTCCACATTACATTCTTATTATCTTTCCTTTTGCACCATAAACTGTTCACTGCAATTGTGCTTGAGATCATTCAACTGAAAAGAAAAGCTCCCCTGTCCATCTGCCTGGCAGGGCTGTCCAAAGGTACCTCCTTTTCCCCTTCCTTTCTTGGATCTGTCTGGCAAACCTTATCAAACAGAGCATTACGATATAGTAGCCTCGCCAAACCTCCAAAGTGTGACTCTGAATACTGAGATAGCTGAATTTGTTGCAGGTTAGCATATGACACTCCTGCATTTTTTAGTGGCTTGAGAATATTGTTAGGGAAAGTCCAAATCTGGCAGCCTGATAGAGCTGAGGCTGCCTCAGATCCACATCAGAGATCCAATGAATGCAGAGACAGTGCATATATTCCCAGTAGGCTCACAAACATGTATACACACCATAAGTATTTATATAGACATGCATTCAGATCCATATACCTCACAGACACACAGAGCACTCCCCGCAAAAAAATCAGCACCAGAAGCCCATCACATCTCCTCTCTGGCTGATGAGGGTGAAAGTCTGTCAGCACAAAATATGCACATATGTTTAAAATATGGATCCACCTGTAGCTGGGCTCAGACACTCAGCTCACTGCCTGTGGACCCCAGTCTCCCCCACATTGCTGCCACCTAGACATAGGAGGACATGAGGCTGCAGCCCCACACCAGCATGGTACAGGCACTGCACACACCATTGCAAATACACATACACACACACACACACACACACACACACACACACACACACACAGAGGATTGGGATAGAAGAACAGGCCTGTCCTATTTACACGCAGCTGTCTGCTTCATCCCTTTTCCATTCAGTTTTTCCACATTTGACTCTTGCAAAATACTTTGATCCTCCATTTTGTAACTTTTTGTGGGTTGTTTTTTTGGTTTTTACTTTTCTGAAATGCCCCACAATAAGTCTCATTTTATCTCAAAACAGTCTTCTCATGCACTTTATAAGGTTTCCTTGGGCAGTGACCTCTCTCTGTCCCTGTGCTGCTCCAGAGAGCAGCTCCTGTGACTCACCTTAGTGGGGTGATGCTCCTAATGGGCAGAGGCACATTTCTTACCTGCTGTTATCTGGGTCCTCTCACTCTCCATTATTATGCTCTGGGCTTCTCTGTGTATTTGGAGATGAGGCTTTTATCTCACAACCTGACAAATACCGGCTTTCTGTCAGATATTTTTGTTGCCTGAGTAGATCCTTCTTTATCTCTGAGGCATATAAGCTCTGTCATACTTGTTACATGAAGAGCATTGGTGTGAGTAAGCCCTTTCCCTTCATTTCCTTGAAGAATGTCAGGCTCAGACTTAAGCAGTAAATGCTAGTTACAGTAGTTCACGTGGGCAGATACCAAGACAAGTCTAGTAAGTGGAGTAGGGTGTATCTGGGAAGTCTCTGGGTGTCTGGTCATCAGATCATGGACTTTTGACCATGTGAAGGTCAGCATTCCCACTTGGCAAAAAGGGCTGTTAGTGCTAGATTTTTCTTGAGGCATCTTGAGGCTTCACCTGCCTATGAGTAACACTAGCAAAACACTTCAACAGATAAGGGTGTCAGACATGCACAGACACCTCATTTTAAAGTACACACAAGACTCACATTTTCAAGGATGCTTTGATAAAAGATCAGCAGATACAAAGGGAGATTTTCAGAAATGTTTGTGTGTTTCATTCCTGTTAACTTCAGCAGAAGATAAGTATCTTAACTTCAGCTACCACTTATTAGTATCTTTAAGTGTCTAGATTTCTTAAAAACTCTGAGAATTGCTATATAGAAAGTCCATAATTTTAAAAAATAAAAATTATTTCTGCTGAAGCATTTAGGAGTTACACTATTGGTATCATAATGCAATGCTTTTCTTGCCAGAGTTCACTCTCAGGCATATGGTGGGATTCTGGGGGTTTTCCTGTTCAGCGCCAGGAGTTGGACTCAATGGTCCTTGTGGGTCACTTCCAACACAGGTTATCATACGATCCGTTTTCTGTGCAACAGTTACCACAGAATCACAGAGTGGGTCAAGTAGGAAGGCACCACAGTGGGTCACCTGGTTCAGCCTCCCTACTCCCAGGACACCTAGCACACTAATATGTCCAGATAGGTCTGGAAGATCTCCACTGAGAGAGACTTCACGCCCTTTCCTGGGGTCACTCACACAGTAAAGAGGTTTTTCCTTGTATCTTGAGCATCAGTTTCTGCCTGTTGCTGTTTCTGCTGTTGCTGGGCACTGCCAACAGAGCCTGGTCCGTTCCCTGACACGTCCCTGCAGACACTGGCAGATGTTGATGAGACTCCTTTTCAGTTATCTCTGATAAACTGCATTTTTAGACAAAATGAGAAATGCAATAAATATGGCAGAAGACTTGAGACAAAATCAAAAACAATGTCTTACTTCCTGTTCATCCTGAATCCTGTTTTATCAGCATGGCAAGATATACCTTAAGAATGGATGGTGGTAAGAAAGCATGAATGGATTTACTTCCAGTGTTAGTTGAGGAAGGTAATCGTGGGAATTCATGTGCACTTTGGAGTGCTGTACACTGACCCAGCTCTGAATGAGGAGGCTGCAGGGCCTCAGTTTACCAGCACCAGGCTGGGACGACCAGTCTGCTACCAGAGCCAGAACTAGCCTCTCCTCAGGTGGCAATGCTGCCGTGCAGACACTCAGCTGTTTCAGAGCCAATTTAAATCTCTATCTCACAGTGATGTTTTATGCAGCACAGGCTTATGCTTAGGGCCTGATACGGAGCCCACAGGAATGGATAGGATGCTTTTGACTGTGCTTCAGCGAGCTCCATCTAAATCATTAAATTCTCCCCACCTCACTTCCCTTCCTTGAACCAGGGATAACCACCTTTTCTTAACACAATGCCTGTCTTGCTCAACACAACAGATCTCTAATCATGCAGGAGAAAGAGAAGAGAGGGGAAGGAAGGGCAGATGGTATCATCCTAATGCAAATAATAAATAATCAGATTAATCCCTGCATCATGACAAGAGTTTCATTAGGAGCAAAACTGAGGAAGAACACTGCTGTGTTCCCTGGGAGCAAGTTGGAGGGAGATGTGGTAGAACATGCTCCCAAGCCTGTTTTTATTTTTTCATTTGTTTCCTTTTTTTTTTTTTTTTAATTGTTCTCATTTGTTTTATACTGGGGGTATAAATGTGGAAGGGCAAAGGCAGAAAATTATGGAAATTTGGAAATCTACTTCTGTATTTAAGAGATTTTTGTCAGTGTCTCATGAGCAGGGTGACCAAATGCTCACGTTGTAGGGGTCTTGTTTTCGTGATCTGCATCCATATGTCACACACTTAATCACAGAGGCATGATCATGGACTAAAAGCAGGCAGACCTGAAATGTCAGTGCTCAGGTAGAAGAAATGTCTTTTTTCCCCTGACTTCTTTAGCTGAAATGTTGAGCGTTTTGCACTGGTATTGCTGCTTCTTGGTTGGACTGTTTCTATTTCCGCAGTGTCCTCATGCCTGTCATTGCCTGGACCTGGTTCAATAAACACATTAGACACATCTGAAAGTACAAATATTTCTTCAGAGGCTTAAATGTCTATTTGAACATGCGCTTGCAGTAACTGCACGTGCAGTCAGAGGCAGCCCTGTATCATCAGTACTGACACATCCAAATTTAGGAAGATCCCACGTAAGAGCAGGAACTTCACTGGTGTCAGGCGATAGGGAGTACAGGCTGGCTGCATCGATGGGTCTGCCAAAGGTGGTCCTGTAAATCACATCAGAGGTCAGGTGGGATTTCCAGGGAATTGAAAACCCTCCATGCAGAGGGTGCACATCCTGTCCAGTGTGTGGCTCTGCTTCTCCTGGTCACAGCTTCCCTCCTGATTGCTTTGTGCCACAGGCTGGAGCTGTCACCTCTTGCCTTGTGGATGCAGCAGTGGCACCAGGATGCCATGCAGGAAAAAGCCCATGGTAACGTTTGTTGCCATACTGTAATCAAAAACGTCAGGGTGTAGAGGATTTCCAATTAGGACACACAATACAGAAGGAAACTGATCTGTGCCCCGATGGAATCTTCCCGACAACACTCCCTCCTTTTTCACTTCTGAAGTAGGGGGTTTCTTCTAGTGCAACTGCTGCTAGTCAATACACACTTTCACAAACAACACAAACTCAGCAAAGTGAGTATTTAATATCTGAAGAATGATTTATAACATGCTTTACAAATAAGTTTTCATCAAGTCTGAATTCTCTATTAAAAACTGCTTGCTTCATTACGGAGTTACCAAAATAGGCAAAGAAAATATTCCTTGCTTATCCCAAGACTCCTTAACTCCTGACAATTTTAATAAATCAAGGAACATTTGTAAGTACTAAATGTTAAATGTGTATTCACAGTTAATTTTTAATCAACTAACAACGGTGATGTGTTAATTGAATGCCATTAAGAAACCATAACTTGATGCATTAGCTATTTTCTTATGCAGAGGAACTTTTCCCAAGGCTTTCAGTCGTTGCCCAGGCTCCTTTTGAAAAAAGGAAAAGTATTTTAAATGTGTTTAGACCTGGACTCTTCAAACCCTAAAACTGAGCCAAGTTCACTAAGTTCACTGAGGTTTCTAGTTCTATGAACCTGAGCTGAATTTTAAACAATCCTGGGCTAAGTTTCAAGTTATCTTGTGCCTTAAGGTGTGACTTGCAGCCTACAAAGTGATCATGTAGGCTCAACATGTAGACTCCTGGCTTCAAAATGAATTGCTTAATTTTTGGGATGTCAACCAAAAGATCAAACTCAGAAGGGTGACATTCACCTATCTCTGAGACTTGTGAAACTTGCTATTTTCACGTCCACCTTATCAGCTGGCTCCTTATTGGCTGTGGTACTTTTATTCCAAATGAGAATTTACACTAATGCCTTGATCACATTTCTCCTGGCTGTAGTGCAGCCAACTGAAGAATATGCTGCTCTCTGTCCTGCCCCACCTTCTGCTCTGCCTGCCCTGAGGGAAGGACTAGTATTATTGTTGTCTGCTCTACTCCTTTTTTCATGAAAACAAACTATGTTTTCTTAAGCAGTCTAATTTGGAGTTCTTTTCTAATCCAGATTAATCTGAATCTCAGCATACAAGCAGCTGAGAAAGTGAGTCCCCTGGGACAGCAACTTCTGGCAGAGCACATGAGGATGGACTGAGGCTACTCCTTTGGCCAGCTATAGATAAAAAAGAAGTGGGTAACCCCCCAAGATTTCCCTCTGTCCATAGTCCTTGCATGGATGTTTTATGTTATTTCACCAGGGTCTGAAATAAGCCTGATCAGAAACACAGGGAGGAAAGGGGGAGGAGAACTGTGAGACAAAAACAGCTAAGTTATAAGTATCTCTATTTTTAGATACTCAGATGAAATTTGCTATGGGGATTTTTAGTGATGGTAATCAGGAGAAGAATGAAGGGCATCAGTAAAGATGATTGAAACCTATCCAACAAAAATAATCTACTGCAGTTGGCTCATTTTCTTTCTGATGTTGTGCTCAATGAAATGAATTTAAACTGTTTATTTTACAATTAACATGCAATGTGCATTTCTGAAGTAATTTATGAGCAACAATTTTCTTTTTATGTGGGGCTGCAGCAGACACAGAGCAGTGCTTCAGTACACAACAGCAAGGTGAAGCTCCAGGGAGGGAGAAGGTGCTTTCTTGTATAAGAATTTTGCCACTTTCCATAAAAGTTGTGTGCCCTTTTACATGTCATTGCCACAATAACTTCAGAGTGCTGGGAGGGGAAGCTGGAGGAGGATGAAGAACGCCAGGCTCATGGGCACCCTGGTACTTGCAATGTTGCAAGAGCATCATTTGGTCCATGAAAGGCAGACATTTTCTATTAGGTTAGAAACAGGATGAAGCAGAAAAGTGGGAAACAGACTGTCTCATGAGAGGCCAGAGCCACACATTGCTGAGTTCCTGACACATTTGTGTCCTGCATAACTAGGTCTCTTCTGTGGTGCCCCAGCTGCCACATGCAGTGGAGGAGACAGAGGTAACACTGTCCTTTCTCACAGTCTCACCTGTAAAACCCTTTCTGCATGCTGCATTAATAACTATTATCCATTCCTCTTCTCCAAAGTACTGTCAGCAGCATGGATGAGCTGATGAAGTGGGCATTACCCTGAGATTTCAGAGTGTAAGGTTTGCTTCCCTGCTCTGTTATGTATTTCCTCTGTGACCATGTGCAGGTTGTCTCCTAAGGGAAATATACTGAGTTGTAAAAGGATCTTGAATCTTGAAGATAAAGTCTTAACAAGAGTCGGTGGCTGGAAGCCAGGCAAATTCAAATGGGGAAAAAGGTGCACATTTTTAGTGGAGAAGGGAATTAACTCTCAGAACAAACTAAAGAGATGAGGGAAATTCTCTTTCTTTTGATGTCTTCAGTTCTTCCTGAATGGAAGAAGTAATGAAAAAGTAAATGTAGCCAAATACAGATTAAGTTTAAGCAAAAGGAAATGACTAGGTACAGTACCACTGTAATTGCATGGCAGTAAATAGCTGATGATATCCAAGTGGTTAGACTAGGTGAGCTAATACTATTTTTCCAGGCTTTACAATTCCTGGGCCTATAGCACAAAAAAAAAATTTGAAGGACTGTGGCTAGTTCCCAACTCAACAGTTAAATTAAACAAATATGCCTCCATAGGAAATATTTGGTATGGAATCCATCTCACTCCACTTAAATTGACTAAAAGTGAGGCACTAAATACATGGTTATCGAGGTTTATTCTGGAATTGGCAGCAAATGCTGGTACATGTTATGGGTGTTTCAGCCTCCAGTAGTGAATACCAGGTAGATGGACCCTTGGATCATACTCTCTCCATCAACTAGAAAGGAGCCTAGGTGATTAACTCAGACCTGATGATGGTCTTAGAGGTGAATGAATTTGGTAGAGATGAATTCCAGTCTGTACACCCCTAGCTCAAATGTTTAGCAGCTGCACTATTGTCTCCACTCTTCTTGCCTCATAACACCTCTCCTTCTATTTATCACTGTTGCAAGACAGACCTGCATTTCATACCCACCCCAAAATGACTTTCGGTTTACCAAACCTGTGGATTAATTGCCCCCTGAAGATGTTTACCTCTTTCTATTACCTGTGACGGAGCCTAGGTGTCTAGCTCAGACTTAAATAATTCTCAGCCCTAAATGGTAGGCACAGTGTTATAAGAAATTGATAAAAGCCCTCTGTGTTTCATCTTGGCTGTGCATGAATTTTAAGAGGTGATTTTGCAAGGAAACCTGAGATTCACTCAGCAGAGTGGAAACATGAATATATGAAAAAGAGATGGAAGAGGAGTAGCTTCATGTAGCTTCAGCTCTCAAAAAGTTGTAACATTAATGTCTGAGGCCAGTCTTTTTGAGCTGGCACCTCTAAAACTGCTGTCACCAGTCCCAGAGGGCGTGTCCCTAGATGAGGTCAACCAGTGTGCAATCCAGGCTAAATTCACTGACTTCAAACACCTTTCTACTGATGTGCCTCAGATAAGGAGAAGCATTCTTTTATTAGAATGATTGAGGAATTTGGAACCAGGGACCAAATTCAGCTTGAATTTTTTTAGTCCGCATGTTATTAAGAAGTATTCCTATATTGGTTCCTTAGGCAAGGCACTTCCAGAGGGTGATTCAACCCAAAAATGATCAGTCACCTTCTCAAGAATATCTGGATTTCATTCTCTTTTTCAGCTATAGAGAAATAAAAGGATGACCAAGACCTAACTTACCGCAATTAACAAAATATATATCAAATTAAGGAGAATGAATTTGCATTGAAAAATCTTAAAAACCAAACCAACTGAAATTTTGTTCTGCATCTGTTATAACTCTGTTGACATTACTGGAACAAAGATGTATTTTAATGATTGCTCAAATCTCTCTGTATAAAGATGTTTATACATTCATTGTAGATACTTGTATATTTAATTGTATGAATATTTGTATACTCACAGAGATAGTCATATAGATAGATTTCACACCAAGCAATCCTCTAATTAGGTGCTGTCAAAGAAGAGCAGTATTACAAGAAGATTAAAGGGTAAGTTTCATAGGGAAGCATTTTAGGTCCAATCCTGCAAACACTTTTTGTACATTAATAGCATTACAGTGCAATTTGTGGTAGCGATTATGTAATTACCTTATCCTGTATAACACTAAACCCCATCATAGTAACTATGAAACATATAAATTATGTTCAACTGTAAGTCATGTGGAGGAAGATTATAAAAATACCCCTCTGTGGACTTTTGCTGTGGAAATTTGCAGTAGCATTTTGTTGTGCTTGGGCATTATTTTTTGGGTTTTTTTGTTTATCATCTGGTCATCCTTTTCCTATCTGAGGTACAAGTGGTAATACAGTGTATCTGCTGACAGAGACATTTAAATGTTGTCTGTTTATGTTCCTCCATGATGTTTTCCATTTCAGAATTTTAATTGATGTTCCCTCCTCCAAGCAATTTTGTCTCTGCAAGGCTCTCCGTGGCTTCAGCCCTAAGTTCACAGACTGCCCCTAGGAATGGACATGTTTCTCTGCCCTCATCACCTCTGTGAGAAGCAACACAGCAAATTTCTGAACCATTTCTCTCATCTCATCTGCCACTTGCGTTTGACTGTTCTGTGGTCTACAAAGGAAGGGTAAAACTCCATCAGTGCCTGAGATGCAGTTTCTTTTCCACCAGTATCTCTCTCCTTTTTAGCATCAGGTCTTTTCTTGTGGTAGAGAACAGTTTTATGGCAGCNNNNGTAGAGAACAGTTTTATGGCAGCCACTTGTGCCTAGAACTCATGCAGCTTCTTGAACAGAGTAGTCTGCTTTGATTTCCTTGCTCAACAAGAAGGGACTACAATGACTGGAGCTACAATGTGGGAAAAAAAAAGTCAAGTAATCACTTTTCAGAGCATCAAGAAAAGACATTATTTTGGCAGTTGGCATTTCATCCCCAGACTCACTACTTTTGCCCAGGGTGCATTCTTCACTGAATTCTATCATGCTTGTGTTGCTGTACTCCCAAACCACAATGCATTTAAAAAGGGAGATATTTTCCCCAAATGAGCAGTGGAAGGGCAGCTTGCTGGATGTCAGAAGGGAGTTAGGAGAACCTGAGCCCAAGATTCAGGAGTGTGTCTGTCTCCATGTAGTGGGTAGGATATACGTAATTTGATCTGTACGGTCAATTCACTGTAACAGAGCATGGATTGCAATTTTTTCCATCTACAAAAGCAAGATTTAATACTGCTAGGTCCTGGCATGCCTGAGCATTTCAAAACACATGTTAAAGCAGATGCCCACCTAACAGTATGGGTATTTTCCACAAAGCTCAAGGTCTTTCAATTGTGAAATAGTACAGGTACGCTGATGGCAAACTTTGATTATCCCTAATCCTCTTTTGTCTGCAGGGGAATAAATCAGGAGGAACGTGAAGCACACAGCAAAGAATTTTATTTTTTTATTTTTTTTTTTTTTTTAACTGAGAGACATTGTGCTGTATATTCCTTACCTAGCAAAGTCAGGGATAAGCAGATTTTACCTTGGTTTGCATCTTCACCCGGAAAGCTGTGGATAAACTGCCAGGTCTCACTGCCCGTGATGGGAAGAAGGAAAAATATCCCTCCCTGGTATTAGGTTTTCTAATATTGCTAGTCTGACAAAAGTTATTTTGTCTTGGCTTTGTGCCAGTGAGGTGAAGCTTGCATTCATTATGAACTCTTTTCCTGTGTGCCTTATTCTTCGGCAGTGATATTAACAGATACAAAATACTGTGGTGTGGATTTAAAAATAACCTTCTGTTTCCATCCACCTTTCATGCTTGAAAGGAAATTTGTAAATTGTCAAGTTGACTTAATTTTTCCTGTGGACTTGCACCTATTTGTTGTAATAAAAATTTCCCCCTTGGGTTTCACTCGTCTGCAGTGTGTGGCAGGAAAAAAGGATTAGGATTGTATTTGTCTTCTTTCTGAAGCCAATACCCTTTCAGCAATTCTGCTATTAGTTCTGGCTGCCAAAACAGCATCTTAATGCCTTACCTGGGAGTCAAGTATTTTATATTAAGTTAACTTTCGCCTCTGCTGACTTTCAGTATTCTATTTACTTTGGAATCCTCACTCCTTATGGAGCTTCCTATTGTTTTATGTGCATTCAAACCTGTATTACACTTTTTGGTTCCTCCTGCTAACCTGGCAAAGGAAGGGGGAAGGAGTCTTGGGACTTCTTTCTCCAGTAATGACCCAGTTTAATGAGTTTATCCTCTGATTTGGGGAGACTCTTAACCCTTTGGCACCAAGAGATAGGATTTCTTGTCACTAAATGCTCTGCAAATGCATTTTTGTCAGAGCTATGGACCTCTGGGGTATCCTGGGGGAATTTACACATGTTATGGTTTAGGGGGTTAACAGCTCAGTTCTTGCCTAGGCTCTCTCCGTGCTGCCAGGGCCTTCAAGGTTATAGAGATAAAGGCGTCTCTGCCGAATAACATACTTGGGAGAGAAGAAAAAAAGTTCAGTAGTAAGATGTAGTGTGCCAGCTCAGAACCTGCGTCGGGAGGCTGAGAGATTTGAAGGCCCCCAGGCCCAC
>WEKX01007294.1:0-14282 GCA_013390025.1 Pitta sordida
TGTTAAGAAGAGTTTTTTCACAGGGAGCGTGATCACTCAGTAGAATGGTCTGTGCAGGGAGGTGGCGGAGTCGCCATCCCTGGAGGTGTTTCAGAGTAGGCTGGATGAGGAGCTCAATGACGTGGTCTAGATGGTGGGAGGCTTCGATGGAGTGTGGTGCCCGTCGTTCCATGCTTGTGGGTCTGATCCCTGGCTGGGCGTTCGCTTGGGAGTTGGACTAGATGATCCTGTGGGTCCCTTCCACCTCAGAATTACCTGTGAAGCTTTGTGTGGCTTTTTAGCTATTCTGGCCCCTGTGTATTATGAATGACTGGAAGACTCTAGATCTGGAGGGGATGTGTTGATATATGAAGAGAATTCCAGTTAATGGTAAACCCATCGAGTTTTAGTCTTCCTGTGTGCCTGAGGAGTGAATACTTAAATACAGTATACTTAAGAAAATCCCTAAAATACATTTCATTGAATATGTAGCAATTTGCATTAATGAAGAAATTGGAAATATAATATTGTTAAGTTTTTTGGTAGAGGATTAAGTGTATTGTTCTCATGGAGAATTTTGCTGTAGGCTGTTCTCTTTTCTCCTTATAAAATATTTTGTCAAGGTTGTCTGTGAAAAAATCTAATCTTTTCCATTCCCTTTTCATTATGTTCCTATCAGGGAGTTCATAAAATATAAAATACCTGCAGTGTGTTATTATTTTAGTTTATTTCTAGTGAAAATGCAACATTAACATATACTTGATATAAATATATTGGATTTCAGAGAGCTAGGAGTGGTCAGATTGGCAGTGTTTCAGTTTCTAATAAGTTATTACTGACTTCAATAGTGCTGATTTCACCAGAATTTTCTTAGTCAGGTAGCTATGAAAGAATCATTAAAGAAATTCTCATTGTGCTTATAATTTCAAGAATTATCTGGGATATGTGAGCATTCACATTGCTCTGTGTTGATTTCAATATGTTTGTTGTCACCTGTGTTGTGCTCATGCCTTTCTGTACCTCCATCATCAGATTAGGGGGTTAGTTTTTGTTTGTTTTGGTTTTGGGGGAGTATGTCGTGATATTTGGGGGTTTTGTCCCATAACTAGGAACACATTGCCAAACCAGTTGCTTGTAGCTGATGTTCTAGCTTTCATTTGGAGCTTTAATTCAGTAGATCTTGGAAATATCTGTAGTATCAGTAGCAATCACCTTCAAAGGCATGTGTTCTGAAAAGAGGAGGAGTTTGTCTTCACTGAAAACTGCAAAACCTACAGGTTTTGGACAAGGTCAGAAAAAAGCTACAAGTTAGAGGTGAAGAGTGCTAATGGAGCTGGATAAGGTGACATCAAAACCTAACCAACCAATCAAATGAGATTCATTACCTGCACAGTTTTGCAAGGACTAATTTGCACCCAGCATACTCTTAATCAGAGCAGGATTTCCACATTGATAAGGATTGTAGGGGTGAAAATCTGGCCTGAGGGAGACACTGGTAGGAGATTTGGGAGTGTAGAAGAAGGCACATACACAGTTTGCTGACAGTGCCTAGCTCATATGAAGTGAAAAAATGGGAAGGTTGTGAAGACTGAAACTCAATAAGTAGAATACTGGCAGAAAATCCCACCACATTTCCTAAGGAAGGGATGGTAAAATATGAATGAAGTTGATTCAGTTAGATTAATATAAAATGATGGATACTGTTATCCTTTATTTGTCTTTTTTGTGAAGATAATGATTTAAACTAGTGGCTTTCAGTTTTTTGGACTGCAGAAATTTGACATTTTTTCTGTAGAAACTTTAAGTGAATTAAGCCATCTACTGCTTTGTTTACTTCTCTTAACCATTACTTGCAGATATCTAACATGTGATGTATTGACCTCTAGGCTGTTATTGATCAGAGTTTCTACATCTGTCAGCTGTTAAAATATATTCATCTTCGAGTAATAGCCACTTTGTTCCACGTGAGACGCAACTTTAAAATTAGAATCTTGGCAGATAGGTTGTAACAGACCTTTATTCTGCTTTCCTCATCTGTTGCCTTCAAAAACATCATTGCAATTCTCTTTATTTGAAGAGTTTCTACTACTGTTTGCTTTTGTCACTGTACCAGTTCCTGGCTGATGTTGTTGTGAGGCCTCTCTTTATGACTTTGAACACCCTTGGGAATTCAGAGAGGTCCCAGCTGACAGGAAGTTAGTTAACATTGTTCCAGTTTTCAAGAAGGGCAAGAAGGATGACCCTAGAAACTACAGGACTGTCCTTCTCACTTCAGCGACTGGTAAAATAATGGAGAAGATTATTCTGGGAGGTGTTGAAAAATACTTGAAGGACAACTCAGTCATTGGTCACGGCCATCACAGCTTCATGGGAGGAAAGTCTTGCTTATCAAACCTGATTTCCTTTTATGACAAGATAACCCACCTAGGTGATCAAGGGAAGCCAGCTGATGTAATCTGTCTGGATTTCAAGTAAAGCTTTCAATACTGTCTCTCACAGGATCTTTCTGGATAAAATATCTAGCACACAGCTGGAAAAACATACCAAGGGTGTGTGAGCAATTGGTTCATGGGTGAAGCACAGAAGGTAATAGTGAACAGGGTCACATCGGACTGGTGACCTGTCACCAGTGGAGTTACACAGGGCTGCATCTTGGGCCCTGCACCCTTCAACATCTTTATAAATGACTTGGATGCAGGACTGAAAGAGATAATAAGCAAGTTTGCAGACTATAGCAAACTGGGAGGAGCTGTTGACTCCCTCAAAAACAGGGAGGCCCTTCAGGGAGACCTTAACAAATTAGAGGAGCAGGCAATCACCAACCATATTGGTGTTTAAAACCCACAAATTCTACACGTGGGACAGGGCAACCCTGGATGTTTGTACAGACTGGGAATGAGATGCTGAAAAGCTGTGGTGTGGAAAGGGACCTGGGAGTCATGGTTGATGGCAAGTTGAATATGAGTCAGCAGGGATGATATGATATGAGGCAGCTAGGAGGGCCAGCCATGTCCTGGGGGCCATCAGGCAAAGCACCAACAGCTGGCTGAGGGGGGGGATTGTCCTGCTCTGCTCTGCACTGGTGTGGCCTTACCTTGAATATTGTGTGCAGTTTGGGGAACCACAATATAAGAAAGATATAAAGCTATTAGAGGGATTCGAAAGAAGAGCTACGAAGATGGTGAACGTCCTAGAGGAGAAGCTGTATGAGGAGCAGCTGAGGTCATTTGCCGTGTTCAGCCTGGAGAAGAGGAGATTGAGGGCAGGTATCATAGTTGTCTATAGTTTCCTTGTGAGGGGAAGAGGAGGAGCAGGCACCAATTTCCTCTCTGTGGTGACCAGTGACAGGACCTAAGAGCATGGCCTGAAATTGTGTCAGGGGAGGTTTAGGTTGGATATTGGAAAAAAATTTCTTTACCCAGAGAGTGGTTGGGCACGAGAACAGGGAAATGGTTACAGCACCAAGCCTGACAGAGTTCAAGAAGCATTTGGACAATGCTAGTGTGATTCTTGGTTTCCCGTGCAGGGCCAGGGATCCTTGTGGACCCCTTCCAGTTCAGGATATTCTAAGGTTGTGTTATTTTTATGCATCAGTTTAACCCTCCTATTTGCACATTTGCACCTATGCTCCTGTTTCCAGTGTGACATGTTAAGCCCCATGAAAACTCAATGGAAATAATAGGTTGATCCTTAGAGTGTGAGCCCACCTTCTGCTGTACTCTGAAAACTAGCCTGTGTGTAGAGTTAGTCATTATCTTGGAAAATGTGCTGTTTAAGACAAGTCTGACTCATTCTTCCTCTTGCTGATGATTGTAGACAGCAAGAGCCCTGTCCTTTGTTCTTTTCCTTGAAATTCCATACTTTGAGGTCTAACACCTTCTGAACATATGTGGACAGATCTCAAGGTCTGTTAAATAAAATTCTAAAGTAGTTTTTGAATTCAAATGGGGTTTTTTTTTCGAACAAAAGATGCTCTCTTACTTGGAGAATGATAGCCGTCGTATTTTTCCTAACAAATTTTGAAGGTCGTAGTGCAAAAACAGATGGGATGCTGGCTTTTAGGATGCGGTTCTTATGAGATCATGATTGATTTGACAATAGGGAGAGGCAGTGAGAAAATGTATTTAAGGAGTTGTACTTCTTATTGCTGTTATGGAACACCCTTGGAAGCTGCGGGGGGATGGGTCTGGGCAGGTCCTGTGAGTTATGCAATCCGCAAAGATACCAAATCCATGAATATTCAAGTACCCCCCTCCCTCCATAGCCACACACCCTCCACTAATTATGTTTGGAGAGCAGTTCTGGGAGTGTGGCTTGCACTGTAGAACCACATTAAAGCGGAGGAAGCACCTTTTTGTGCCTCCCGGCTGCAGAATCCTGGGTCTGGGATGTTCTGTGCACGTGTGCAGTTGCACAACTCTCTGAAAATCCAACCACGACTAATTGAATTCGAACCACAACGGTTCGAATTTGCAAACCGTGAATATGCGGGGTTTCTCTGTAACTCCTTGCATTAGGGTAGCTTTGCACTCTTGCTGTTATGAAGACCTATTGAACTAGTTATTGCACACACAAAAGATCATCCTCTTTCCTGCAGGATTTGACAATTTAGAGTGCAAGAGAAGAGATAGACACTGAATATAGAGCCAAAGATAGGGGGGAAGTAAGGGAAAGCTAAAATAGTGAGTCATTATCCTGTCAGGCTTCTCTCTCAGATGTGACTGTGCATTTTTGTACCTGAGTGTTCATGAGCTCTGACTTGGGACTGTTGACACTGTAGGCTGTGTCTTGGTTTTTTATTCAGGATTGTGTCCTGCAGGAAATGGACATACTGACAGAATCACAGAATCACAGAATATTATGAGTTGGAAGGGACCCACAAGGATCATCTAGTCCAACTCACCATCTAACACCCGTACAGAGACCGAAAGCACATCCCAGAGTGGTAACACAAACCTAGTTCCCTCACAGTCTAGCAGGCCACTCCGAGCCGGAAGGGACCCAGGATCATCCAGCCCTACACACCCCAGCTAGACCCAGGATCATCCAGCCCTACACCCCCTAGCTAGACTATGTCACTAAGCTCCTCATCGCTGAGTTACTGGTACTTACTCAAGATCTAAGGAAAACATTTTCCTTTTTTCTTTCTCTCAAGATACTTTACTCTTAGAAAAACAGTATTTAGAGAGATGGAGAAAGAGCATCTAATTTGACTTTCTGATGTAGTTCAATACTGTAGTATTTCCAAAGCACATTTCTAGCATTAAGGTTATTTACTTCTTGGCATTTCTCATGGAACTACCAAAGTATTGAGTGTATATTGAGGCATGGGGAGGCCTGATCACAGGCAATGGGAAGTGGATTAATTTTCTCAATTGCAATAAAGTTCCCCCTAACAAACTAGATTATTCCACAGGAAAAAAAGTAATTTTTCTTGCCAGGGTAACACCCCAAATTTCTTTCTCTCCAGGCTGGTCATCCTAAATCATCTGTTCCTGTAGAATTTTTCTAAATATCCATACTAGATCTTTGCAGCTAATGAAAAGGGGGCCTTTGCTGATAGTATATTGATAAAAACCTGAAGAATTTGTCAATGCAAACTGCTATATTTTTTGAAGAAGATGAAAACCCCTGTGAATTGGTTTCATAGTATTCATTAACTATTTTGTCTGAATGCTATTTAACCCGCTCCATAATTTCTGAGATTCTTGGTAGTGAAATATGTTACATCTAAAGATGTATTGTTTTTTAGCTGTACTTTCTGATTTTTGTTTCCGTATACAGAGAGTGGAAGAAGGTATGTTTTCCATATAATGGAAAAAGAAAAGTGAGGGAGGAAGATGATGAGTCTCAGAAGAGGGATGGAAGGAGGGGCAGATTCCTTATGTGGGAACAAAAGTGGATGGAAGAAGAGTACAGAGCATGAAACCTTGTTAGTTCCTGTGCAGAGCTACATGCAGATACTTTGAAAGAATTGAGGTCTAATAACAGCGATAGATGTGGTACTCCTCTCCTGGAATGTCTAAACATATTAGACTGGCCTGTGCAAAGAAGGTGTACATGAGTATTGCTGCAACAGCCAAATTAACAGCCAAATTAACTAGGGGCTGCCATTTGTGTGAAAAGTGAAGGCACTTGGATTTGAGAGGAGAAGTAAATACAGTTGGCTCTCCTATATCACACGCCCGCGGTCTTGATTTGGACCCGCGCAGCCCGACTTTCGCGTTGAATGGCGGCCGCGCTGCCGCAGCCACCGTGGCCCCTGCTGCTGTCACCCACACCCCTGCCGCTGCCCGTACTGCTGCTGCCCAAGCCTACCCTCCCCACCTGTTCCGCAGCTCGGGCTGGGGCCACCGCGACGGCAAGTCGCACGTGCGCAGTTGCGAAATGGGTCTTCTACTTTGCTAAAAAATCATGCCGCTAAGATCTGAAGCCGCAATATGGGGGGCGTGAAGTGCAAGAGGGCTGACTGTACAGTGAAATGGATACCAGGTGTTGTGCCTTCATCAGGGAGATGCATGCAGCAAAGTCACAGTGCATAATTTCTAGCTGAAATGTCTGTGGAAATTGTTCTGGGCCATGGAGAGCGTGATGGAGAGTGGAAGTGTGTGTAGGGTACCTCATAGTCACTCATATGTGTGACAACATACTATTTGGGTACTTAAATAATATGGCAAGCTGTTGGTCAAAAATCCCATGACTGTGGAAGTAGCTGTAAATTTTTGGAGCAGAAGCTGTTTGGAACCTCTGTGACTTGGGAGCATGGAAACATCACTTCCAAGTTATTTTCATCTTAGTAAATGCCAGTTTTACTCTATTGTGGTGAAACATCTTGTGGTTTGCATATGATTTTTTTTAATGCTTTCAAATGAAACTCAAAATCTCTGAAGATGCTGCCAGTCAGAGGCACTTGCTTTTACCGAACGTGCTCACATGGTCTGTATCCACAAAGTTGCAGAAAGCCACCATCTCAGTAGTTAAAATGTGTAAAAACGTGTCCTTTAAAATTGGGCATAATTGGCACACTATCTTTTTTTATCCATTGCAAATCTGCGAAAAATATCCCAACGAATGAAGTGGATTATTTTGCCTCCACTGCCCTGTGTCAAACTCGGTGGAGCACAGTAACAGTAACTCTCTGTAAGCGCACCTGCAGAAGTAGGTGTGTGTCTCCCCAAGTCGTGTCTATAGATAGTCTTAAGTTATGACATAGCAATAGTGAACACAACCCATACTGATTGGTGATATTTATCTCTCATAGATTTCAAAATAGTGACTCAAAAATGTGCAAACCCTTAGAAGTTTTTCACTATTTTTAGGTATTGATAACAATATGTATTTGCACCTTCACTAAAAACATCTAATCTCTAATGTCTAATCTCACTTTTCTGGGTATTAAGCAGACTTGTAATTTTGCATTGGAATCTCTTGGTCTGGCACACTGTTGTGCTATTTATAAGCCTTTAATATAATTCTAGTACTGTGATCATATAATTAATATTAACCTTAATTGCTTTTCTACTCTTGGCACCCTCTAAGTCTTTTATCTTGGCATTTTGTTTTATTGTTTGACATTCTGCTGTGAAAGCTATTTGAGTATTGGATGTCCAACATAGATAGTTAGTCATAAAATGGATGGGCATTTTGATCACATTAATTGTGTCTAAATTTTCAAAATGCTGTGTTTGGAGTCCAAAATACTCCAGTTCTGTTTAACAAGCAGAACTTAGTCCATTGGTATAAAGCCAAAGTTTTGCATGTTTCTCAGTAGAACTGATTTGTCTGTTCTATTTAACCAAGGTAAAGTTGGAGTGTGAGTAGCAGTAATGCCATTTTTAAGAGAAGCTGACATCAAACCCATTGTGGAGATTGGATCTTTCCTTGCTAGGAGACAGCTGCCTTTGTGCAATGTGTTGTCCATTAGCTCTGATTGGCTGCAAGCTCTTTCCCAGACTCCTTTGTCTGACAGCTTAATTTAAAAGTTTTGCTTCATCTGTTGGGTCTATTTGCCTTAGCTGTACTGCTACCAACCAAGTTTTTAGTCTCATTTTCATGTGCTTTTTCAGTGTTCAGATTACTTTTTAGTCTTTAAGGATGCATCAAGGAACCCTCATTCCAGGACTCAGATGAGTTTTATAGAAAACTTCTCAACAGGAATCCACAGGATAAAGTAGTTTTGTAATTTCCCTGTAGTAGTTGATAGAAATATAGGAAACATGAGAGGTAGGGGAAGGAATTTATTATTTTAGATCAACTAATTGCCAATGTGACTAAACAGACGGTTAGTGTTGTTAGAAGTGGCTCATATTATAAATGTTGTTAAGTGATTGTAAAAACAGTATAGAACAATGACTTTGTGTTTCAAATGTAATAGAGACATTTAGCTTTCCCAGCTAATAGGAAATAAGGCATGATGTTTAGAATGATAAAATTTGAAATCAAATTTTCTTTTTTCAGCTGAGGAAGCAGATGAATGCAGCTTTTCTTCAGTGACTGACTGGAAGAAATACAATCATACCTCAGTTATTCACGCTGTCATATTTGCGTCTTCTCATATTTGTGGAGTTTTTTTCCGCAGTCATTACTCAGTTATTCACAGTGTGGTGTATAATTTTGTGGGTGGCCCTGGCCCCAGCCAGCCCTGCCAGGAGTCAGGAAGTCTTTAACTGTAACACAGGGACCCATGTAGGGCCCAGTCTGACCTTCCCCAGCTGTGGCAGCCTACCTGGACTTGTCTGACATGTATTCGTGGATCAAAGGTTCTCCGGGACCCTCGGAAGACCCATAATCCACGAATACGGAGGTATGACTTTATATAGCAATATATTTTTCAGCTTGTAATTGGGAATAATTTGGAGTTGTTGAGGGACATGGGATGAAAGGATCAAATCTCCAGCCTCACTGACTGCAGTAACAGGGAAGCTTGTGCTCTCCAGAAAATGAGCAAAGAAGAAATAATGCCCAAATCTCTGGAAAGATAAATGAGAATGGAGTGAGAGCAATGCCTAGTAATGATGTGACAGTCAAGAGAGAAATTCAGGGATGGTGACAATTATCTCTGTGTATACTTGTAAGGATAAAGCCATACTACGTTTTTGCACTATGCAAGCTTGCAAAGAAGGATTAATGGTACTTACGCAATGCCTAAGCCTTGATCTCTGAACAGTGGAAAATGTAATCAAGGAGATTCCAAGTAGGAGGTTGGAAAATTAAATGAATGAGACAGGTTTGGGGAGTTTTTATGTGTGCTAATTTTGGATGAGTTTCCTCCCTGCCAACGAACCAACATAAGTGAACAAAAATGCAGCAGTGTAGACTTAATTATCAGATTTAAATTGTACATTTGTAATTACTGACAAATTTCAAAAAACTTCTAGCCCCATCTGCCACTCATTGGGCAGCTGTGAATACAGGAAATTAAAGTGGTTTGAAGAGTTCACCAATGTGCCAAACTTTCTGCTTTCCCTTGATGATAAGTCTGAATCCAAATCAGCTTAGGTACCACAGGGAAGTGTACAGGTATGCCTCAGGGGAAGGCATACACAATCTAAACAGTAAAGGCGATAAATACAGAAATAAGAAAATGTACTACATGACAGCCTGAGAATTCAGTGAATGGAAGGCAGGAGTTCACTCGGTCGTGAATTTTGCATGGACATTTTAAAAAATGCATAAGGAAAGTATTGTTTGGAGGCCAGTGGGAAGAAGAAAGGATTGTCCAAGGGAAGTGATGGTTTGATAAACTGTTGATGACTCATTGAGCAAATGCAAGAGCCAAGGGGCTCCTGAAAGATTCCTTTGACTTGATTAATATGGAGAAGATATCACAGAATCACAGAATCACAGAATCAGTAAGGTTGGAAAAGACCTTAGAGATCATCGAGTCCAACCTATCACCTATTACCTAACCTAGCCAAACCTGTTACCTAACCTGTTGCCATCCTGCAACCAACACACCATCCTACCTATAACACACTACCCTAATACCTAGGTCATGCCACCAAGTACATCATCCAACCTTTTCTTAAAGACCTCTGGGGACGGTGACTCCACCACCCCTTTGGGCAGCCCATTCCACTGTGAGATCACCCTCTCTGTGAAAAAGTTCCTTCTAATGTCCAGTCTAAATCTCCCCTGACGCAGTTTAAGACTGTGTCCTCTTGTTCTATCACTTGTAGCCAGAGTGAAGAGACCAACACCCAGCTGGCCACACCTCCCTTTCAGGTAGTTGTAGAGAGCGATAAGGTCTCCCCTCAGCCTCCTCTTCTCCAGACTGAACAACCCCAGCTCTCTCAATCGCTCCTCATAGGGCTTGTGTTCCAGCCCCTTCACCATCTTTGTCGCCCTTCTCTGGACCCGCTCAAGGATCTCAACATCCCTCTTAAACTGAGGAGCCCAGAACTGGACACAGTACTCAAGGTGTGGCCTAACCAGTGCCGAGTACAGGGGGAGAATAACTTCCCTAGTCCTACTGACAACACTATTCCTGATGCAGGCCAGGATACCATTAGCTTTTCTGGCCACCTGGGCACACTGCTGCCTCATGTTAAGTTTTCTATCAACCAGCACTCCCAGGTCTCTTTCCACCTGATCATCCTGCAGCCACTCCAACCCCAGCCTATAGTTCTGCATGGGGTTATTGTAACCGAAGTGTAGGACCCGACACTTAGACTGGTTGAACCCCATGCCATTGGATTCAGCCCATCTATCCAGCCTGTCAAGGTCCCTCTGCAGAGCCCTCCTACCTTCCACCAGATCGACATTTATCCCCAGCTTAGTGTCATCCGCAAACTTGCTAATAACAGACTCCATCCCTTCGTCCAAATCATCAATAAAGATATTGAACAGGACAGGTCCCAACACTGAGCCCTGAGGCACCCCACTAGTGACCGGCCTCCAACCGGACACAGCACCATTAACCACCACTCTCTGAGCTCTGTTATCCAACCAACTCCTGATCCAGTCCACTGTAAACCCATCCAAACCACAAGCCTCCAGCTTCACCAGGAGTTTGTTATGGGGGACAGTGTCAAAGGCTTTACTAAAATCCAGGTACACCACATCAACAGCTCTTCCCTCATCAACCAGGCGGGTCACATGATCATAGAAGGAAATTAGATTGGTCAGGCAAGACCTTCCTTTCCTGAAGCCATGCTGACTAGGTCTGATATCCTTACCCTCCTGGAGGTGGGACATAATTTTCCTTAAGATGACTTGCTCCATAATTTTGCCTGGCACCGAGGTCAGGCTAACAGGTCTATAATTTCCTGGGTCCTCCCTCCTACCCTTCTTATGGATAGGTATCACATTGGCCAACTTCCAATCTTTTGGGACCTCCCCAGTAAGCCAAGACCTCTGATAGATGATTGAGAGAGGCTTAGCAAGCTCATCTGCCAGCTCTCTCAACACTCTAGGATGTAGCCCATCAGGTCCCATGGACTTATCATGTCATGACAGTGTGTTAATATTACAAGGAATAGTTGTATTATCACTACATCTGTGTAAATATAAGCAGACCTTGCTAACAATTTTTTAGACCCTGTACAGATGTTTTCTAATATAGTATTTGATCATTTTCTGTATACAAATGGATCAAGAGTAGTTAAGCTTCTATGCAGGTTTTGTAGGCTTCCTGTTTCATCTTAGAAACCTGTGCTCTTAATAATATACATTATTTTAGGTACTAGGGGAATATGGATATTTTATGGCAAGAGGAAGCGGTTGATGTAATTGAGCTGTAGATGAATTCCTCAGTAGCTAATAACTATCAAGATCTGGAACAACTAATCATGAGGTAAAGTCTTGACTGTGACTCAGACTGTCAAATGAAAGGACTTTGGAAGATGAAAGATGGTATGCTTACCCAGAGAGATACAATCACAAACTAATCAAAATATCCTGGGAAGCATCTAGCCAAGCAGAAATTAAATCTTTACCAGGCTTTTCCAATTACACCATATTAGTCCAGATGTTCATGTTGATGAAATATCTTTATTTCTGAAGGAAAATAAAGACAGGAAACACCATCATCATGGGATGTTTACTGGCTGTGACAGCTACTGTCAGGAGGCAGGAGGAATGTTCTATTCCACACTGCCTGGGACATGGGTCCCCATGTCTTAGGATGAAAGTGGGGCAGAAAAAAAGTTAGTAGCTTTGTCTTTCTAGAAAGTTTTCCAAGTGTGCTCAATACTCACCTAACCAGACCATCCTAAAGTCTTTAGAAGTTTTCAGGTTACTCAATGGAAAACTGCCCTTTGCTATTTGGCAGAATGCCTCCTCAGTGGGCAGTGGAAGAGGAGTGGTCTGGCAAGAGAGCAGGAAATAGAGGTATTTATGGCAGTATTGGGGAAGAAAAAACAGTGTGCACTGGCAAACTTATACTATCAGTATCTGTCATGTTAAATAAATACAGAGCCAGTGGTAGTGGTGTAGATGAAATGCCTGTGTTTTTGGCTAGGTTAGCATGGGTAAGAAGAGAAAAAACAAGTTACAGTGCTCCAAATTACAGCTTCAGAGTGTGCCTTAGTTCTTGCTGCTTTTTAATAGAAGGAACTGCTCAAATATGATGGAATCCTTCATGATTTAGGGAACTGTATTGGGTCTGTCTGAGTCCATAGCAGTCCTCGCAATGCTGTCCTTTGGAGGGGTGTTGATAACACACAAGTGTTTTGACTACAGCTGGGCACACTGCCCCTTCCCCCTAACTGGGAGGGCACAGGAGCAGGCCAGCTGACCCAGACTGACCAAAGGGATATTCCATACCATATGACATCAGTTCAGATATAAAAGCTGAGGAAGGGAGCAAGGACGGGGGGCATTCATTGTTCTGGATGAGTGCTTCCTGAAATGCGTAGGAGCCCTACTTTCCTGGATGTGGACACTTCTGCAGATGGGGAAGTAGAGATTAATTATTTTGCTTTGCTTCTGCGTGGGCTTTTGCTTTGCTTTATTTGTGCTCCTATTAAACTGCCTTATTCCAAACCANCTACACCAGGGGGAGTTTAGACTGAATGTTAGGAAGAGGTTTTTTACAGAGAGAGTGATCCCTCATTGGAATGGTCTGCCCAGGGAGGTGGTGGAGTCGCCATCCCTGGAGGTGTTTAAGAGAAGTCTCGATGATGAGCTCAGTGACATGGTCTAGTTGGTGGGAGGCTTGGATGGATGGAGAATGGTGCCCATGGTTCTATGCTTGTGGGCCTGATCCCTGGGTGGATGTTTGCTTGGGATTTGGACTAGATGATCCTGTGGGTTCCTTCCAACTCAAAATAACCTGTGAACCTGTGAAATAATCCAGGTAGTGTTGCTTTTGATGATTTTAAGGAGAAATACTCCATTTGAAAGTATTCAGTGAGAACAGCAGTCCATAAGAAGACATGCTTGAGCTTAAGGGGTTTTCAACTTAGTTGCAATGCATTTTTTTCAATTGGAAATTTATTATTTCTTTGGTTTTCTTTTTTTTCTTAAACATAGTTTGGTTACTCTTTATAGACAGGTAGACAATAGACAATACCTGAGAGCTTTATAACCTTCCTGACAATGCCAAAGCAAAATGCTTGGAATGTTTATTTAGGAGAGTTCAATGGATGATATATAATTTGCTTATCTGCCTGGTGGAAGCAAGGTCAAGTGACAAAGGAAGAATTCAGAGATGCCTCTTGCCATTGTAGGGAGAAAATTCATGTGGCCAGAGCTCAACTGGAGCTGAAGCTGGCCAGTAGAATGGGGGACAATAAAAATTTTCAAGTATATTAATGGAAACTGGCAGTATAGAAATGGCATTGGCCAGTTACAGAATGAGGATGGTAACCTCACAAACAGGGACAGAGGCAAGGCAAGGGTGTTTAATACTTTATTTGCCTCTGTGTTCAGCATGGATTATGGACAAAGAGGGTCTCAGTGCCCTGAGCTGAAGGACAATAAGTGTGAGAATGATCAACTCCCAGTTAATCCTGAATTTGTGCAGGATCTGCTGCTCCTTCAGGATCCCTACAAATCTGTGGATCCTGACAGGATTGATTTGAGAATCCTGAAAGAGCTGGCTGATGTCATTGCAAAACCCCTCTCAATAGTTTTTGAGCAGTGCTGAGAATTCAGAGAGGTCCCAGCTGAATAGATGGTGGTGAATGTTGTTCTAGTTTTCAAGAAAGGCGAGAAGGCAGGACCCTAGAAACTATAGGCCTGTCATTCTTGCTTCATTGCCTTGTAAAGTTATGGAGAAGGTTATTCTGGGAGGTGTTGAAAAAACACTGAAAGACATTGGTCATAGCCAGCACGGCTTCATGAGTGGGAAGTCCTGCTTA
>WEKX01007307.1:0-22730 GCA_013390025.1 Pitta sordida
ACTCTGTGCTGGGTTAAGAACCGGCTGATGGCCAGGCCCAGATGGTGCCACATCCAGTTGGGGCTAGTCACTAGTGGTGTCCCCAGGGACAGTGTTGGGTCCAAACCAGTTTAATATCCTTACTGACAATCTGGATGAGGGTATTGAGTCCACCTTTAGTAGGTTTGCAGGTGACACCAAGTTGGAAGCAAGTGTTGATCTGTTAGAGGGTAGGAGGGCTCTGCAGAGGGACCTTGACAGGCTGGAGAGGTGGGCAGAATCCACAGCATGGGATTTAATAAATCCAAGTGCCAGGTTCTACATTTTGACCACAACAACCCCCTGCAGCAGCACAGGCTGGGACAGAGGGGCTGGAGAGCAGCACAAAGGGACCCGGGGGTGCNTGGAAGTGTTTAAAAAAAGACTGGATGTGGCACTATTAGTGCTATGGTTTAGTTGATGAGATGGTGTTAGGCAATTGGTTGGACTTGATCTCAAAGATCTTTTCTATCCTAGTTAATGCTGTGATTCTGTGATTTCCACCTCTTCTTTAGCATTTGATTCTATTATTATGATAATTGCCACAGGGGAAAAAAAGAGATGAATGGGCTAAAGACAGTGGGAAGACACACCCCAGGAAGAGGTAGGAATAATCCAGGGGGGTTATACCCCCACCCCTTCCTCCAGTCCAGAAATCCAGTTGTTCTGTAGGCAATCTGTCTTGCAATTAAAAACAGAGGCAAAGAAGGCATTAAGGATCTCTGCCTTTTCCTCATCTCTAGTTGCTGTCTTCCCCTCTGCATCCAATAAGGGGTGAAGGATGTTGCAGCTTTTCTTTTTGCTGTTAATGTATTTATAAAAACATTTCTTGTTGTCCTTTACAGAAACGGCTTGAACAGTTTGAAGGAAACCATCAGGTGAGTGACAGGAGAACTCCCTAATGGCTCATTAGTGGACACTAAAGGTAAAAATAAGAGGGAAACCAGAATGGTTTAAGTGAGAAACCTCTAAAGTGAGGAAGCAATTGGGTCATGCTGGCCTACTAGCACTCAAACATGCAATGAATGTACTTGTGTGCATCACCAGTCACATTCCTCTATATAACACATATGCACACAACTGTGCTCTCTCTGCTGAACAGCAGGTTTGTAAGACAGTCAGTGTGTCTTCATGCTGCACATGTGAGTTGGCATCAGAAACATTGCGCCCTTTTCGATTCCAGTATGTTGGCTCATTCTATTTATGTATTTTTGGTCTGTTACCCACCACAGAGATTTGTGGCACTGCTGCTGGAAGGCCAGGGAAGGACCACAGAAAAGCAAGTCCCAGGCTGAGCCCTTGCAAAGCACAATCCATCAGCAGCCTCCAATAGAATTTGCTATGTTCTGAATTCAAAGAATGTCTTTCAAAAACCAAAATCCCGCTCAGACCTTTGTACCAAGATGGCAAACTGGTAGTCCAGAGGCAGTGGGATAGCACAGGGAGGACCCTGTGCTCAAACATGGTAGACAGCCTTACAGAGACAGTCAGCCAGAGGAGGTCCTGGGGAGAGGGCAGAGATAGAGAAAGACAGAAAAGCCATATTCATGCATAAGGAGAAACATCCTCTCAGAATGGGCTCTGCTCCTGCCTGGCACTAAGCACACTGCTGGGGAAGCCAGTTTATCTGCCCAGGGCAGGAGAAAGTGCTGGCAGAGCTGATGAGGAACTAAGAACCATTCTTTGGAATTCCTTCTCCTGCCAAGGACTGTTAAAGATATTTCAGAACTTGGACCCTTCTTGCATTAGGTGCCAGTGAACTGATGACTTCTGGCAGGGTCTTGTTGAAGGAGTCAGGAGGAGAGTCAAGGACATGTGCCAGAGGACAAGAGGTTCAGTTGGGAGGACAACTTTGGTCCTGCGCTCCTGTGAAACAGACGGGAACAGGAGACAACCACATGAGAAAGACCCACAAATATCAACAGTATGGGGAAACCCACACCAGATGATGCTACCAAATACACATTTCCTTCAAGAGCTCTGAAGCAAACTCACACACACATGCTGGATGTCCTAGAAGACACTGTGGGGGAGGAGGAAGAGAGCTACAGGGATGGGGTTTCAAATGACAAGAGAGAGCACAGATTGGGAAGAGATGGCACGTAGAAGTTTCCAGCTGTCCTGTTTCTAAAGACTTTCTAAAGACATGTTCCTAAGAAGGTGTAGAAAAGAAGGTGAATACAGGGGCCAGGAGCTTCCCCTTGCACAAGGCAGGAACATATTCAAAGAAGCAACAGCAGAGAAGAGTCGGGTTGTATATTCCCCATTGGAGACACACCACAGCATCCTGTTTTTCAGTGCTTAGATTTAAAAAAATCCCCCAAATATTACAGCTCATGTTCCCACAGCTTCACATCCCACAGCCTTTCCTGGGAAGGGACAATCCCCACAGGATTAGAAATAAGCACACACTGCCACTGCCTCCCCACCTTCTCAGAGCACACAACTTATTGAACAGGCACAAGTGATGATACCAGTAAGACATATGATGGTAATTTTCCCCAGCTGAATAACAGTATCTTTGACCCTCTGGAGGCCCAACCACAGGCTGTGCTGGGTGGGTATCAGCAGGTGCAGCTGTCACCTCTCACTCACTCACGTTCTCATGTGCATTTTTGGTTCAATAAACTTCCCTGCAGTTAGTGCTCCTCAGTAACCCTGTGGCAGTAGTCACAGTGACAAAACTGAGGTCCTTGGCAATGCACCAATGAGGCTGCAAATCTACAATAACTAATCCTAAAATCCTAATTTATAGAACTCATTTAAATGCTTAAAGATATGCAGGTCACTGCAGGGGTTGATTTAATGGCTATGGCATATCTGGTGGTGAAGCAGTTGTACCAGAGGAGAATACAGGGCATCTTCTGGCCATAAAATTAAGTGGATTTTTAATGCAAGATGTAGACTAAAGACATCTAGAGGAAAGCGTAATTTAAACATAGGCACAATAACAAATCCAGTTGATTTCCAGTCAAAGAGCTGGTCAAAGCTTCCAGATGAAAGAGTTTTAAATAACAATCCCCCACAACAATATTGCTGATACAGTACTGCCTGGGTTTTTTGTGCCTGTTCAGAACATAATGAATGCTTTCCTCAACACATCTTGTCCATGAGCATACAAAACCATCATGTGGCAGAGCCAACTCCCCAAATTGAGCCCATTAAAGGCACACAGAGCATGCAGACTGAGGAGTTTCAGTGCTATGATTTCCAGCTTCCCAAGAACAGCTGATGGGCTGGCATCTGTCCCATGGTGCCTGGCCCTGTGCATTTCCCATGGGGCTCCTGTTACCTGTGTAATGTTTCAAATTTCCAGCTCTTTCCTGATACTAAAAAAATTATGGCCACATCTTCAGCTAATATGCTGATGATGTTAGTGAGGGAAGTGCATCAAAGTGGGTGTATTGCTCTGACTCTGCTTGGCTGGACCAATGAGGCAGCAGTAAAGCCATTGGCTCCATAGCTCTTGCATTTCTCCTCTCCATCTGTTGGCCACCTGGGAACTGACACCCAGGCAGAATGAAATGGAGAGTGGTTTCTGCTCACACAAACCTCAGCAAAAAACCCTTTGCATAGGTTCTCTCTCTCTCTCCAACTAAAGCAATAAGCACTGTAGACAATATTTTTCTGCACAGAAAGCAAATCATGCTGGCCTGGGACTTTAGAGTCTTAAATCTGTATCCCAGAGTGCCAAACTATTATCACTCACCTGATTTTGAGTAAGCATTCACAACATTCAGTAAGTACCAGAGACAAACATCAACGTACAACCAGATTAAGACATTTGATCACATGTGATTCAATTTCCATGTCCTGATCCACTCATGGTCTTAACCCATTACCCACTGCCCTTCCTACACAGGCCTCTTCCATCAGAAAGGCTTCTTTCATCCAACCAGGAGCTGGGACATGAAGCACATTCACAGTATCACAGTATCACAGTATTAGCAAGGTTGGAAGAGACCTTGGAGATCATCAAGTCCAACCTGTAACCCAACACCCATTGTCTAAACCATGGCACTAATTGCCTCATCCAGCCTACTCTTAAACCCCTCCAGTGATGGAGACTCCACCACCTCCCTGGACAGACCATTCCACTGAGGGATCACTCTCTCTGTGAAAAACCTCTTCCTAACATTCAGTCTAAACTTTCCCTGGCAATTAGTTAAAAGCAGGGAGACAAAAGTACTTTCAGGTAAACTCCTAGTCCTACTTACTTACCAGGATTTCCCCCTCATTAAAACCCTAGGCCATTTAACTGCCCCTGTCATTTCAGCTGACACAGAGCCAACACATGCACAAAGCACCATTGGTTCCCATCACTAGTGTGCCAATGTTTCTGTTCCTGAAGAGAAAAGTGAGTTTAACTAGGAGTTATCAGCATTCGCAGTTCATTCTGTTTCTGTACTAAAGCAACAGCAACAACAATAACTCCTGTGGGTACTAATGACTTCTGCACCATCAAGAGCAAAACATGTCATACCATGTACGTAACATTGTTTGGATGCAATTACAGGATGCTTCTCGGATAAATTCATGCAAAACAAATGCTCTTGAAGACAAGCCTCAGCCTCTGCCCCTCTGAACAACAAAACCCCCACTGGGGATTGAACCAGTGATCCTGGAGGGCTTGGACAGTCGATCTCTCCTCACCTAAAATGGCACTTGTTACTCCTGTAATGAAGGTGTTGGTCTTGTTGATTGTTCATTAATGGGATGCATCTGCTATAGAAACAACCCTGAATACAGATCTATGCTATTGATATCACAGTCTTAGTGCTTGGGTACAGAACAGTAACACAACTTCTCAGTAATGAGGAGCAGAAACAGCAACGTTTTACATCAATAACAACAAAAGAAGAGAATCCAAACCCCACTTTCTGAACCCCACTGTGTGAAGTTGCTTCAGCCACGGTTCAGTTTCACCTCTGGTGGTAAGAGGTTCACTTACCCTCTCCCAGTTCTACCATGAGGCTTTAATTAAAGCACTCACACAATTTTGTGATACATTGGGTTACTTACAGTGTTGTGAGGCTCTATGTTGTAAGCTCACTGCTGCTCTCTGTGTCACCTCCCTGCAGCTCGTCACCTCCAGCAGCCTGTCATGTCCCCTGGTCTCTAGGGAACCACAGCTGTCACACCCACCCTGCCTGGGGGACCACAGCTGATGTCTACTGCCTTTCCCCAGGGGCTGCCATTGCCTCCTAGTCCTGGCCATGGCATTTCCATCACAGCACAGCTCAGCCTGAGCTGCCCGCTCTGCCTCTGGGAATGGTGCTGCAGGCTTGGCACAGGCACACTGACATTGTACCACAGAGAGCAAGGGCAAACTCCAGTCTGCAAACCACAGCCTGCATCCCACCTCTTCTCCTGGCTGGGTACGGCCACCTCGGGGCTTTCCTCCATTTCTGCAGTTGTAGCTGGGCTGAGTATTTGGCCACGATGGCAGGTCCTGCAGGCAGTTCAAGGGGAGGCTTAAAGATGGAAAAGGGAATGTGATGTACTTTTAGCTGCAGCTCAGCTACAGAAGGGCTCTCCATAAAACACTGCCTATGAAGCTGTCAAGTTTGCAGTGGCTGCTGCATGAGCAAGAAATCTAATCCCTGCTACACTTTACACTCAGCTTCTCCTGAAACCCAGTATCTGCAACAGACATTTAAAGCTCAGTTGAACAAAGCATTAAAAAATGGGGCTGTGTGGACTGATGGTGTGGTCAGTGGGGTGTGNCTCCCGCCCTCCCTTCCTTCCTTTCCTTCCTTCCTTCCTTTTCTTTCCTTTCTTTCTTTCCTTTCTTTCTTTCCTTCCTTTCTTTCTTTCTTTCCTTTCTTTCTTTCCTTCCTTTCTTTCTTTCCTTTCTTTCTTTCCTTCCTTTCTTTCTTTCCTTTCTTTCTTTCCTTTCTCTCTCCCTTTTTCTTCAAAATCTTCTCTGTAGTGGGGGATTGATCAATACTAATTGCACTTTCCATGAAACGAGGAAGGTAAATCCTTAGGAGAAAAATCAAATGGAGTAAAAATACTGTTACTAAGCCTGTGAGTGCTTCTCTGTTGCCCAACCTCAAACAGAATTAACTATTCCCAGAATAGAAATTCCACTATGGCATCCCTGTAGTTTAAAGGGACAGGCTGTGATTCTGTGCAGACATTAAAGTACTCAATACTGGGGTTTTTTTCTTTATCTTGTAGTGATGATAGCTCAGAAGACAAAAATAAGGGGGTGGGGGAGAAGCTGAGGAAAAACTGAAGAATTTTTCTTTTTTATCTGCTGGCAAGATCACTGCTTGTTGCTGCTCCTTTAAAACCTTTCTTGGCGTATTTTTAATCCTTTCTTCTTAACAGCCATACTGGCAGAGCAACAAAGACTTCAGCTTCCAAACGCTGTGCTACACACAAAAAAAAAGGNACTTCTGCACCATCAAGAGCAAAACATGTCATACCATGTACGTAACATTGTTTGGATGCAATTACAGGATGCTTCTCGGATAAATTCATGCAAAACAAATGCTCTTGAAGACAAGCCTCAGCCTCTGCTCCTCTGAACAACAAAACCCCCACTGGGGATTGAACCAGTGATCCTGGAGGGCTTGGACAGTCGATCTCTCCTCACCTAAAATGGCACTTGTTACTCCTGTAATGAAGGTGTTGGTCTTGTTGATTGTTCATTAATGGGATGCATCTGCTATAGAAACAACCCTGAATACAGATCTATGCTATTGATATCACAGTCTTAGTGCTTGGGTACAGAACAGTAACACAACTTCTCAGTAATGAGGAGCAGAAACAGCAACGTTTTACATCAATAACAACAAAAGAAGAGAATCCAAACCCCACTTTCTGAACCCCACTGTGTGAAGTTGCTTCAGCCACGGTTCAGTTTCACCTCTGGTGGTAAGAGGTTCACTTACCCTCTCCCAGTTCTACCATGAGGCTTTAATTAAAGCACTCACACAATTTTGTGATACATTGGGTTACTTACAGTGTTGTGAGGCTCTATGTTGTAAGCTCACTGCTGCTCTCTGTGTCACCTCCCTGCAGCTCGTCACCTCCAGCAGCCTGTCATGTCCCCTGGTCTCTAGGGAACCACAGCTGTCACACCCACCCTGCCTGGGGGACCACAGCTGATGTCTACTGCCTTTCCCCAGGGGCTGCCATTGCCTCCTAGTCCTGGCCATGGCATTTCCATCACAGCACAGCTCAGCCTGAGCTGCCCGCTCTGCCTCTGGGAATGGTGCTGCAGGCTTGGCACAGGCACACTGACATTGTACCACAGAGAGCAAGGGCAAACTCCAGTCTGCAAACCACAGCCTGCATCCCACCTCTTCTCCTGGCTGGGTACGGCCACCTCAGGGCTTTCCTCCATTTCTGCAGTTGTAGCTGGGCTGAGTATTTGGCCACGATGGCAGGTCCTGCAGGCAGTTCAAGGGGAGGCTTAAAGATGGAAAAGGGAATGTGATGTACTTTTAGCTGCAGCTCAGCTACAGAAGGGCTCTCCATAAAACACTGCCTATGAAGCTGTCAAGTTTGCAGTGGCTGCTGCATGAGCAAGAAATCTAATCCCTGCTACACTTTACACTCAGCTTCTCCTGAAACCCAGTATCTGCAACAGACATTTAAAGCTCAGTTGAACAAAGCATTAAAAAATGGGGCTGTGTGGACTGATGGTGTGGTCAGTGGGGTGTGTAGAGAGGTGACTGGAAGAGGCATTTACAATGTCTAAAACTCCAGTTAGAAGAAAAAGCAAGAGTGGAGAAGAAGAGGGATAAGAGACAGAACAGGTTGCTGTGCAACCTTGGGGACTTGTAAGCTCTTCTCAACATCTGCAGAAGGGGTTGAATCCGGAACTAGAAACCCTGGGACGAATCCAGTTAAATGCTTCAATGAATTGGAAGTTCTTTCAGTATATTTTTAGTTGACACCAACAAGCATTACATAATAGCTATTATATAACAATACAGCTATGGGCACTTTCTTCTGGGCTTTTTGTCCTTCCTTCCTTCCTCCCTCCCNCTGTGCAGACATTAAAGTACTCAATACTAGTAGCTCAGAAGACAAAAATAAGGGGGTGGGGGAGAAGCTGAGGAAAAACTGAAGAATTTTTCTTTTTTATCTGCTGGCAAGATCACTGCTTGTTGCTGCTCCTTTAAAACCTTTCTTGGCGTATTTTTAATCCTTTCTTCTTAACAGCCATACTGGCAGAGCAACAAAGACTTCAGCTTCCAAACGCTGTGCTACACACAAAAAAAAAGGAGAAGAAAGTTTCCAAAAAGCCAAAGATATTTCCTTTCCTTTATTTCCTATCTGTGAACCTAAAGAGATTTGGAGCAGGCACTGTACCTCTGAATACAGAAAGAAAAATCAGTTCAGTGGCACAGCACGAGCTCCCACATCCCGTCCCCCTGCAGGCTCAGGCAGGGGCTCTGTTCTTCTGTAATCCCAACCCAGAGCCTCCCTGGCAAACACAACCCGCCCAGGACTTGTGCCTTTCTCATGCTGGTCCTCCAAAACAATTAGCAAACTCCAGAAAGAGCAAAAAACTTTAGCTGACAAATAATCTCTTCTTTGCTAGCAACGAACTCCCTTCTATTGTTTCTCTCTCCCACCTCCCCAAACCTGGAAATGTCCTTGAAGCTCACCTGACTTGCAGCAGGTTTATAAATAAACCAGATCCTGAGCTATCTAGATGGGAAGGCAGCATGCTGAGCACATCACTGGTGTCACACACAGGAAAAAAAAACCAACCCTGGGAGAGTGGAGAAGTTAAAAACACAAATGCAGCTGCTTGGAGAGCTCTCAGAGAGAGACTTCTTGGCTTTAAAGGCTGTCATGGCACACAGCAGTGGCTGCAGCCCAGTGTGGAACGACAGTGAACATGAGCAAAACACCAAAGAAAGCAGGACAAAGAGGAAGTAGAAGGGATAAAAATGAAGTAGTTGACATGACAGTTCAAGGTTTGCACTAAAGCCAGAGAGAAGGAATAGCACACAAACACTTACTGAATGTACCAAGTTATATTATCAAATGGGGAATATTGCCTTGCTGCATGAGCTTCTGCCACCTAGCTATTATGATTTTCAACAATTAACTTCAGAAAGAAGCAACGTGTTGGAAAAGCCGGCTTGAGAAGTTGTTTGAGCCGTGAAGACATGAATGCATGATGCTTCTGCTCCATAGTTCTCTGCTACTGGTCCAGGCTAACCACAAAGAATACAAATAATTTGTCATTCAGGAATTAAATTATTCAGAGAAAAAAGTGCCAAAAGCAGTAAGTTTACTTGCATTTGTCATTGACTTCTCCTCTACACAAGCCAATAAGGGATTTTACAGTAACTGATCACTTGCAGCACTGGCAAACAGCTCAGCTGAGACACACATCCATGGTTCTCAGGAGAAAGGCTCCTATTTCAAAGCTCCTCCCTGCTGAGCCTTCATCCCCAGGTTCTCCGGATAAAGGCACTCGAAGCTGGCCAGTCTTGCTGCTGCTGTTGAGTCTCCTTCTCAAGATCAAAGCTCTGCAGGCAAACCCGGCACAAGTACCAAATCCCTCTGGCATGGCTGTACTCAGGGGTACCTTGCTATGCTTGTGTGCAACTGGGCAAAGGCATCCTCAGGAACCCACATCTGGACAGACAGACGGGCACTGGTTATCTCACAGCCAATCAAACAGCAGCTGCTGTCACAGGACTTGTGCCAGAGTCCCAGCAAAAAACCTGTCCCCAAACAGTGCAGACACAATGGGAGCACGACTGGGGGTCTTCCCGTCAGGGGGAAGAAAAGGATGTTTAATTTAAAAGGAAAGGAGCAGCATACAGACTGCGTGAACTTGTACAAATCAGGTTTCACTCCGACATCCTCAAAGTCTGGCCATGGGAAACCAGCTGACTCTGCGAGGTCATCTCAATGGGCCCAAACATGCACTCCCATTCCTACCCAGCCTCTCTGTGACACCTCTGTGACAGCCTCACATACCAAACCTTCTTCCTGTGAGAGCAGCCTTCAGGCACAATGCACTGAGGTTCAGTTCCAATGTGTCTCAGAGCTCTTTGGTTTCCTACTTTCAGGGAAGCACATGCAACAGGACTGTGAGGAATCCTCACTTAGCAGCTGCATATCCAGGCATGACCCACTGCAAACATGCTGCTCCTGTGCAAAAAAAACCAACCAAGTGCCAACTTCACTGTGAAAATTATTACACTGTATTTAAGATGTAATTAAAACATCTTTAACTCATATAAGTAATATGTAATAAATTTAAGAATAAAATAAAAAGCCTTGGATCTGCAAAATATAAACCATTAATCAAACAGACACTCTTTAAGACTTCCCAGTGAACTGAATCACAGTGATTAGCTATGGGCACTCAGCCAAAGAGGCCTGGAAGCTCTATTTCACTGACATGTATTTTTAAACAAGCTCCAGCAGAGAGGAGTTCCACTTGGGGCACCGAATACCAGCTCTGGGGGCTGGGACTGGTTCCCACCAAAGATTATCTTGCAAAGCATCTTACTGGATATCAGCTCTCCATCTCTAAGACTGGAATAATATGCCCTGCTCCTAATTCTGGTCTAGACACCTCTTCATCCACTTGCATAGTGTGCAATGCACTGATGTTCATGTTTGGTGACAAGAGCAGTGTACATCTGTAATATACACCATGGAGACAATAAAAAAACAGGGTTGAAGGATATTCAGGAAAAAATACAGCCAGTTTATGGCAGGGCCAGCTAGCCCTAGATCATTCCCAATTTGATTTAATGCATTCTTTGAAATCACCCAGTGATAGAGACCCTGCTGCCCCTTTAACAGCCTATTGATTACATGTAGCTATTGCACAGTCCATGACACAAACTGCTACAGGCATTTCTCAGACTTCATTAATGTCACCTGCAATTCCAGGTACACTGAAACATGCCTGGACTGGGTCAGGAGAGGTGACATTTCATCAGCCTAGTGGCCCCTGACTCCTTGTGCTGAGCACAATGTGTATTCATTTCTCAGTCTGCAAATCACAGAATATTCTGAGTTGGAAGGGACCCACAAGGATCATCAAGTCCAATTCTTAAACAGCCCCACTGCCTCCCTGGTGGGAATCAAACTCCTGGTCCCCTGTGTGAGGGGTGGGGACACTCACCACTGTACTGAAGTGGATTTTTTTATGATCACCCAGAATGAGAGAGAGGTGAGAGATTACACTGGTAACAAACACAGAATTAAGCTGATAGTTTTAAAAGATTAGTGAAGTGTTGCTTTCCATTCAATTTAGAGGGAAGAGATGATTTGTAAGAAAAGAACTTTCCCCACAGATTGTTCTCTCTCTCCTGAGATGCAGCAAGAGATACGTGCATTACTGCAAACCCACACCAACAGAAATGCAAATGTTTAGAAAGATGGAGAGAAAGAGGAACAAGGGGATCTGTTCCAACCCAAAGCTTTCCACAAAAGTTTGGAAAATAATGCCAGTTAAAAGGTTTTTCAGATTGGTCTGTATGAAAGAAAGTGGGTAAACAGTGCTCAGCTAAAGTCTGCCAAAGCAATACCCACTTAATGGGTGTAAAAGCCCTGCAGTGCAGGGGCCCTGGGCTGATACCACTGTGGACTATGCATCCAGTTGGAGCCCAGTGAACCCAACCACTGCTTGGCTGGGAGCAGTAGCAAAGTCACTCTTCCTGTTTGGTCAGAGCCACCACTTCTCTCCCTGAAAGTGACAGTGGGGGGTTCAACCCCACATTCACTGCTGCAGCTTCTGGAGATCCCCAAGCAGAGCGAGTGACTCAGAGGGCAGGTTCCCAGGCCAGAAACACCACTGTGGCTTGGCTTCTACCTGCTCACCCTGCAGGACACATCAGCCGGGAAGGTGAGGTGCTAATTAAAAACAGAGGAAGTAGAAAAGCAGCCCCCAGGATTTTCAGTGCCTCACCAGCTGGCAGTGAGTTGATTAATGTGCAGTTTGGTTTTAAATGCTTGCACAAGTTTTTGGTGATCACTTGCATCAAATGAAGCACTCCAAAGGGCCCTGCACTTGTTTCCAAAAGATGTTTCTTGCCCTCATGAGTTTACGTTTCCATCTAATATAGAGAGACAACAGATGTGAGCAAAAATGCATTCTACCCGATTTCACAGCATGAGAAATTTTACAAGAGCAAAGAAGGTAAGGAAAGTTTAAATATAAGTACAGACAAGAACAGCTTAAATTAATTTCTGCAGTCATAATCCAAGAAATGCAAAGTGGAATTTCACTGTTCAAAATCAAAAAAGTAAAAGTAGCAAAAGTAAGTCCCATGACAGGGCTTAGCAGAAACTCTGCACAAGCTCTTGAAAGAAAAATAAAACTGACATCTTCAGATAAACACAAGTTCTGAAAAAATGACAGAAAGAGATGAGGAATGTCCCAGAGAATGAGGTAGTGATGAGGACTAAAACCCCACTCCCCAGCTTTACCCTCTTCTCCAGAGCTGGTCAGTCCCTGGGTAGACGGGCACAGAGCTCAACACACCTGCCAGCTTAGACCCTCCATCTCTGTTCCCAAAGTGCTGCCCTGGCACAGCTAAACTCTAATCTGTAAGAAATAGAATTGGACCTGCAAATCTTGGGTCCTAAAAAGGAAAGGAGAGCTAATCTTTCCAGCTCTACTGTGCCCTGATGTTGTGAACTGCCACGGAACAGCACGGTATGAAAGGAAGCACAGAAGAGAAGTGTCCCACAGAACAAAGCCCGTGTGTCTGTGCTGGACTCGCATGACCTCCTCTTCAGGGTAAACAAATTTGGACTTCTGAACCAGACACAGTCAGAGATTACTGTCTGCTCCCAGGACTCCCAACTGATCCTGAAGATGAAAGAGAGCGAGAAAACTCAACGCTGGGTTGTTGCAGCCTCATCTGTTCCATATGGGGCAGTGATGGCCCTTCCAACAGCTAAAAGCAACCTGCACTATAGTTAATCATTGATTAACTATTTATTTGTCATTTATTAAGCTTTTATAACTTCCAATAAATGTGCCCTTAAATAAAAGGATGATCCCTCTCAAAATAACTGGATAGTATCTGCAGTTTCTCCATAGGGTAAATTTACTGCAGATGCCATGACAGCCTGGAAGGTGCCCTGGAGATGGGAGGCTGCCAAATTGAGTTTGTCACAGACAGGGACACAATCCTATTTACCATGAAACCAGTATTTCTTTTCCTGCCATTTGCTTTATTTAGGTTTCAGCTTTCCAAGTGGGGCTGCAGTCCCAGTCACATTCACCACGAGCCTGATGGCACCTGAGCTCAGGAGTTCTGGGCACTCCAGGAATGGATCCCAAAGCAGTCGCCTGTGAAGATGCAGCTGAATGCCTGTACCATGAGGCACCCACAAGAGAAGGTAAATTATCACAGGCAAACCAAGTTTTTGCATCAGCCTTTAATAACCCCAGGCACTTTTACTAATAGTTAAACAAAATGCCCAGAAGCAAAACCAGTAAAACTACCAGCCTAGGCACTGAAGGCTGCACTGAAAAACCGCAGTTGTGTAAGAGCTTCACTGCCTGTTGCAGATGCTGCTGCTTTAAAGCCAGCCCACCCTGCTGCCCCTTGCACTGCAACTGGACACTTTTCCACTGCCTTTTCCACTGCCCTGAGCTGGTGTGGAATGGAAGACACCATTTGTTGTCTGGCAGGTACTCACAGGCATGAGTGTCCTCACGGGCCATGGGAGGAGAAGGTGCTCTGGGTTGCCAGTTTCTGCTCATCCACAAATTCAACACCCATCAGCCTGTTTCTCTTTCTTCTCTCCTCCAACCTCCTGACGACAGCCACATTCTACAACTCAATCCCCATCATCTCCTCCCATTCTCCTTGTTCCTTTGTTCATCTTTACTGTTTTGTCTCCACTTGTCCTCCCCACTGGTCCTGTACCCGATCTTCCCTGACACTAGATCTATTGCCCCACCCAAAACCAGTCTGTCCTCATCTCCATCACTGCCATTCTCACTCACAGATTTCTTCCCTACAATCTGAGACTCACTATTTATACCTTTTTTCTGCTTTGCCCTCTGCATTTTATTGGTAATAGCAGAGGCAGAAACCTCCCTTGCTCTTGCACATCCCCACTGTACAGCTAAGGCCTTACCCACAACCTGGGGGTAAAGCAGCCCCTGTCAGCATGAGCTGCACTGTGGATCACAAAAAACCACCTCAGACTCGATGTCACTTCTGACATTGTGGCTGAAAAACTCTACGGTGCACAAATCTACAGCTGGACTGAAGGGCTTCAATGGTGAAGGCACTTTCTCGTGAAAAGACACCTCCCCTGCCTCGGCATGGGAGGACTAGAGCTCTTCAAGGAAGAAGTCCTCAATAGTTTGCCCTATTTCCTTCCAAGCTGCTCCAGAGAATGCCTTGAACAAAATAAAAAATACAGTGATACTCTGCATAGTCGCTATCCATAATTTGCGGGATCCGATCCATGAAAAATAAAAAAAACATGAAGAGCAGAAGTATTTAATTCTTTGCCTTTTCCCAATTTTCCACTGAATCCTTCCAAAGCATCACCTCCCTTTTCCACCTGCAAACAAGGATGCTGGTTGCACAAAACTGACAGCAAGTGTCCCAACCTAGAAGAGCCCATCAAAACCATACCAAACTCAACCACAGGAATCTCTACAGGACAGGCTCTCTCTTTCCTACTTTAGAAGGAAAACCTTTCATCCGGAGAGACTTTCTAAAGCAGCTGCAGAAGGACTGAGAGCCCGTGACAAACACAATCTCAACCAGAGCAGTGCCCTGCAGTGAGTCCTCTGGCACACACCATGAAAGAGCTGACCAGAACCTCCTGTTCTGTGCTGCCAACAGACCACAGAACTCAGGGCAGACCCAGACACAAAACAAGGCTTTTATGTAAAGTATGACTGATGCCCTCCTCCTCCCCACTGTGAAGAGCTGGGCTTGTCTAGCAGCCTTGCCTTCCCCTGTTTCTATGGCGCAGGACAGGAAGGGGTCCTCAGTTTTGGTCATTTCAGCCATGTTCAGCACATGAGTGGCTTGCTAAGACCCATCTTAATACACTCAAAACTAGGCAGGTGCACATGCCTCAAAAATGTGGCCATTACTCCACAAAAGCATTGCTATTAAACCTTCTGCTCTGAAGAGCATTTTTCTTTGGGGCTGGTGAAGTGCAGTCCCTTTGAACTTCATGTTTCTGAGATGCACAGGTTGCACTTTGGAAAGCAAACCAGTTTCAGTTTGTGGTTTCCTTTCATCCAACTGGGTGGCAATCTGAGACAATCTGAGAAGCTGGCAGGGATTGTCCTTGATTCTTGGACACATAAACACATTTCCTTATAAAGGTACATAAAAGGCACTAAAACCAGGCATATTGTGGCATGTTGGGAGTACTCACATCAAGAACTTGTTTATACAAATTCTGAAAGGGAATCTTAGGGAAAATTATCTCTGCTCTGTTTAGAGCATGAAAAGCCATGGTAAACATCCATCAGAGCAGGCACTCAAGTCTGCTGCAAACAGTACCGAGCTTGTCCAAGGGGCTGTTTTAGTTTTGTTCCCTGGTTAAAATGCACAGACACCCACCAGAGGCTTATTCACTTGACGACCCACATAAATCCTCATTCCGCATCTTCAAAGGCTCAGTACTAACTTTTTAAAAGAAAAAAGAAAACCCACCTAATTCACCAAACCTAAAACCTGGTACCACTTTGGATTTCAGCTGCAGGTCAGGACACAAGCTGCCACCTGGCTCCTGAGGATTCCCTGCTCTGCTGGGCTGCCCTCAGTTATGGATGTCAGTGTTCCTGTGTGAGCTGCCTATTTAATTCATCAACTACAAAAACTCAGTTTGGTCCTGGGCTGCTGAGTCCCAGCAGATGCCCTTGGTAGATATACTGAAAATTCCATATACTTTTCAGTTTTAAACTAGTTTAACTACAGGTTTTCTTATACAACCCTGAATAAACATATACTACATACAGAAACACAGGTATATACACATACACACACAGGCTTTATGTATATTTATATGCATGTAAATTGGCAACTCCTAATTACACAAGTTCAGCTCAAAGCATTTCAGTAAACAAACACCTTAACCAAGCCCAGGGAAACAGATAAGAAAAACAACTGTGAAATAAATACCTTGCAGACACAGTTACTTCAGCAGGGCTCCAGAGATTAACAATTATTTGGTGCTTGCAATCTGCTCAACAATGTGAATGACACAAATATAAAGAAATCAGGGTTTTGGGGACAGGGTTTTCAGCCACAAGACCACTGTTGATGATACCTCCAGCCCTTGAAGTCGCCTCTTCTGTAACTCTTCAATTTCATGTACAGACTCCAAAACCAAAGCAAACAATAAATGCAGACTGTGACTGTGGAGGTATGGCACTTTCAAACTGCAAAAATTCAATAAATGTGGAAGTAGGGAAGTTGGAACTGAAGAGAGGTTATTGTAAAATAAACATGAGAATATTTTGAAACAACATGGTGATGGAAACCTCAGAAAAAGAAAACCCAGAAGGAAAATGGACAAGCAAAACTGGGCACATGTTTATCACTGTGCCAGGATGGTCTACAGACAGCCTGGAGAGGGATTATGGTGGAAAATAACCTTCAGTCTTTATGCTGATCTGAAGGAATTTAACCACTGTACACTGGATCTTACACCTACCTTAGAGTCAGGACTTAGGATTTATGTATTACATGATTCAAGCACATCCAGAGAGAGAGGGAGGGAGAAAGAGAGAGGGAGGTATGAACCCAAATATACTCTGATTCTTTTGATTTGTCTTCTGTCATGGTTTGATCCTGGCTGGATGCCAGAGATTCACCCACAGCCTCTCCTGGAGGAAAAAAGTGGAAAAAATAACAGGCAAACAGGAAAACAAGATACAAGTGAAGGATATAAAGGATTTATTTATTAACTAACAAGATCAGAGCTTAATGTGAGAAGTATCATTTTAAAGGCAACCACCCCTCCTTCTCTTACAACAGATCTCATATTCCCTTTTTCGACCAGGAGACAAAGGGGAAACAAGGTAGGAGTGAAACCAGGCTTGTTGGTTTTTCTGACCAGATCCAGGGTAGGAACCATCTCTCTGCCCTTCCATAAGGTTCTCTCTCTCTCTCTCTCACAAGAGGAAAGTCTTTCGTGACCCTTTCCCAAGCGAGATCTCGACCCAGGTACGACAGTTCTTCCATTCTCTGCTGTCCGAGAGTTACAGCACAGGATGCGTGTTTTAAGTGCTACTTTCCTACTTCATTATGAGCTCATCCCAAAGTACATAGTTCAGATTCTGTCACAATGCAATTCTGTCACAAAAGTCTGTCCAAAGGATCTCTGCCGAGCTCTCACCTCCAGCTCTGTGTTTCTGGGCTCCCAAAACATCTGCAGCTGTTGCAGCATGAATCTCAATCTTCAGTTGTGGCCTCAGGGGGATTCTGCATCACTGGTTCCTCTCTCTCTATTCCATAGGTTTACACCATGGTCCGTCCGTTCCATGAGCAGCAGCGGGATGCCTGGAAGAGCATTCCTACCCCTTCTCTAGTAGGCCTGGGGGGGCCCTTCACAGCTTACAGCTTCTTACACACGTCCTGATCCGGCCGTCTACTTTCTGTTACTAAGAGGTTTTTTTTCCCCTTCACAAATATGGTATTCACAGAGACTTCTTATCTGTGTTGTATAACCTTGATTTCCACAGCAGCAAGGGAGGCCGAGGCAGAAGCTATTAACCTCCTCACTGCCAGAGGAAAAAAAAAAACCCAACTGGGACATCTTCTGAGAAGGAAGTGTTCTTATTTTAGAATTTTATTCTCTATCATGAGAAAATCAACTGGATTTTTTCTGTGAAGAGAACTACAGGTGCAATATAGTTACCAGAGATGGGATTTTAAGGGAAGATATAGAACTGTGGAACAGCTGATCGAAAGGCAGAATTCCTCTTGAAAAGCAAAGATCCTCTCAGGGACTTTTAAGAAAAATAGAAATAAGCAGTCAGTTCTCAATGGAGGAACATTTGCAGGATAACCTGGCATGACCTATGTTATTTTATATTTTTATTAGGGCTCTGTCTATCCTGTTTCCTCGGAGTCTTGGGGGCACCATGGACAGTTCTTTAAGAAACAACAAGTTGATGTTCAAAGACCTTTAAGAACTGTTGGGGAGGAGAAATGAGTAAGATCACAGGCATCATTCTGCTGCAGTGCAAAGGCAACACCTGAAACCCAGAAAAATTACCAGAAGTGCTCACAGAGGATGATGTTTTGCAGACTGGAAGAATGAAGAGGCTTCTTAAGGAGTTTAGACAACTTTGTGGTGGATTGGTACACTGATAACTATTAAATATAGTAATGTGGATTCAATCTGTAATTTAGGAATCCCTCAGTTATTGACTGGTGGGGAGCTGTAGTGGGGAAGGAAGAAATAAAACTTCCTGCTCATCTCCTATCCTTGCCAATCTTACACGGAGGACAAGCCATGGGGATTGCTCAGGGAGCCACAAGTCAACCTGAGTCAACATCAACAGCTTCTTCAAACAGACCAGCACCTAAACAGAACTGGGTATGGCCAGACTAATAAAGACAGTAAGTTTTCATTGCTGTTTACAGTGCATTTGACACAGTAATCTCTCGTTCATCATATTACAGTGTCTGAGCAGGATCAGTCACCCAAACACAACAGGCTATACACAATTTATACTGAAACCTTCCAAAGAGGGCCCTGGTCACTGGTATAGCACAAAATTCAGAGCGCTCAGCTGAAAGGCTCGGTGTGATAAACTCTGACTTGCAAGTTAGCAAACAGCTAATTAAAGTTGCAAAATTTTTAAGTAGGTATCTAATATATCAGAAGTGCAATTTTGCCTCATTGTTACATGAACAGGTTCTTAAACAAAGAACTTACAGCTCTGCAATGACAAGGAATGGTATGGGAATTGTCAGAACTGTAAGATCTGGGAAGGAATTCAAATCAAGAGCAAAAGAGTAGAAAAATCATTACCTATTTTCTTTTAGATTCAAGACTTAAAGGGAAGTCTAAGAATTAAAGGGGGGACAGACTCTCCAGCAGCCACTTTTTGCTCTCATAGGAGGGAATTCAGAGATCATCAAATCATATAGCCCAAAGTGCAAAGCTTCCTCAAGCACAAATTATTTTTCAGGATCTAATTAACATAATGCTCCTCAAATTGAAAAGATTATTTGGAAGTACAGTTGACTTGTATCTATTTCTATCACTGCTTGATTGTGTACGAAGTGCATGAGCCAGAAAAGCAACATATGGGCAGCTCTGCAGTGGACTGGAACTCCCAAGAAGCTGCTAGCCGGAGCTACAGGTAAATCTCATCTGCTTTCCTCTTGCCCTCATGTCCCTGAAATGCTCTGTAGCCTCAACCATGTAAGTGCTTAGTCCTGCTGTGCTGATCAAACATATTTCTGGAGGTGGTTCCAGCAGATTTACTGATGACACAGTGCACAACAATGAGGCTCAGGGGCAGAGGAGCAGGCAGGTCTTCAGCAACTGGCTCTGAGGATTGCAAGAGAGACACAGCTCTGCCAAAGGAAGCTGGAAATGCAATTTGCTCGACTTTCTCATCCTCTAAGCTGCACCAAATATTAGTGTTATGGTCAAATAAAACATTCTACAATTTTAGGCACATTGCCTAATTTCAGGCCATTGTTATCTGAGAACACTGTTTTTGCAGCTGTCAGGAAATTAAATAACCCAAGGGTAACTTGGAATTAAATGAAGCTGTACAAACACATAGCTCAGCTCTGAAATCCTGACTCTTACAAGTATCTCCTCTTAGTCACGAGTTTCCAAGGGACTAAACATCCAACTAGGATATGCAACTATCCTTTTCAACCAGGCCACAGGATAACAAAAACTGGTCCTTCTTGAGGGGCTGAAGCCACAGTGCTTCACAGATGGAGAGCTTGCAAAGCCATGCACAAGTACAAGTACTGCTTCCTCTCCACCGAAGTAAGCAGCACCTTCTGAGGGAAGAGCTCCAGCAGAAGTGTCCACTAAGAGAGTAATCAAGGACTGATAAAAAGAAATGCTTACACAGAACCCCCTGCTTCCATCTTATTTTCAACTACTTCTCCTCTTGCAATCCTTGTAATTTTAAACTTTGTCAGCAACCTAAAAACTAAGCCACTTAAACTTTTACTTTGACTTTTTAAAAATTAAACAAAAAGGACAAGAGCATTTCCAATGAGATCGGTGCAGTCATGTGAAACGCACAAAAATGTCCATTTTGGAAATCTGTTCCTGGTGGCCTCCTTTCTTAGCTTTCTACTTATGATTTCTGCTGTGAGGAACAAAAATCTCAGGCTAATATCAAAGTCCAAGTCTAAGAGGAAGAGACAAGTTCTTGCCAGGCCAGACACTAACTTGGCAATAAAAGAAACTGCACAACAAAGCCAAGTCAATGTGCAGAAGCTGTAATAACGCAACAGCACAATCCCCACCTGGCCAAGGCCATCACAGGCATGAAGGACCCACTTCAGACTATCAGGAGGATATGAGGAAACTGTGGTTTTACAGCAGTGTCTTAGAATAGATACTCAGGTCTTTGGAAAACAGTGGCAAATAAAGTCCAATTCTGAAGTACATATAAGCAAATGTCAATTTGGGCTTCTAGTTAAAGCAAAATCTGATCAGACCCACAAAGCATATATGTGACCCAAATCAATTCCTTTGGTCTCCTTTTTATCAGTTTCCTCATATGTGGGAGAAAAAAAAACCTTCTTACCTCACAGGGGTCTCATAAGACAGGAAATATGAATAAGCTCCAAAAATAAACCATCATTGTTACATTTGGCTAAAAATGTGGAACATTTGGTATATTCCAAAAATCATGATTATGTCCACCCTCACAGGAGAGCCGGGTTAGGAAGACAAATCCAGGTTAGGCTCTGGTCAGCTCTCAGGACATCAGGCTGCTCTCTTTCTTCCTCTTCACAGGATAACATACCACTAACAATGAGCAAACCTCAAATCAAAACCAGATCCAATTTCCATAAGATGACCTTTGCTCATGAGAAGGACGAAGGGAGTATAAAACGGCTTTTTTCTTAAGTGACAAACAATGGAGTTGAAAGGTTTAGCTCAAGGTACGTTCAGAGCACAGCTCTGGGTGCCTTTGTGCTGTGCAGGATTGTCTCCAGAGTGCACAGGCTCTGATGTGCCACAACCAAAAGCCAGTCCTTCCCAACCTGTCAGCTTTTCATGGTTTTCTGCTCCCAGCCAGGAAAGCACTGCCATGGCCACTCCTCACCCACTGCTGCCTCATGAGCAAATGGGTTCCGCAGCCTGAAAGAACTGAGGATTTTGTCTCTGATAGTCCAGCAACAGGAATTGCAGAAACCAGCAGATTTCCCACTTCCTGATAAAACTTTCCCTGTGTTTTTAAAACTCTTGGCAAAGACTTTGCTTACAGACTCTGCAAGCTGAGGGTGGGGAGGACATGGCCCAGACAGTGGAAGGCAGCGCTTGCAGCTCTGGCTGCTGCAAGGGGACACACTGAAAAACCAAAAACATGGAAAGAAAAGAACATTGGAAAAAGAACCAATGCAGTTGAACTCACATTTCCAATTCTGTATTTTCAAACAAAATAGCACAAAGAATCCTGGGGTTTTTTCTTCTTTTTTAAAAAAGAAAACAAACTGCATTTCAGACATTTCACTGGATGGACAGGAGAGCAAATAAATACATTACAAACAAGAATTGAAGATGGAGCCACTAAATTCCTAACTCTATGACTATAACTTTGATGTTGTGAATCTTAATTCCGTGGAAGATTAAATGCTAAGAGAGCAGATTTATAAAACATCATGTAACTTCCCTCATAAAGGGGTTTTTTTTTCCCACCATAATGTCCATCTGTTCACAGAATCACAGAATCACAGAATACTATGAGTTGGAAGGGACCCACAAGGATCATCTAGTCCAACTCACCATCTAACTCCCGTACAGAGTTCCTCTACAAAGATGAGTTGTTTTGCAGGCTGCAAGTGCACCCATTGTCAAGCGAATCCTGGAGGAGAGAAGCAACTCCAATCATTTATCATGACCCTTCTCTTTTTAGTACAGTGGTAAGTGTCCCCACCTGGCGTGTAGGAGACCCGGGTTCGATTCCCGCCAGGGACACAGTGTTAAGAGTTGGACTCGATGATCTTTGTGGGTCCCTTCCAACTCAGAATATTCTGTGATTCTGTGATTCTGTGATTCTCTGTTACATTATCTAAGAATTTCCACATGTTTACTAAGTAATCTTTACAAGGCCTGTTATGAGGTGATTTAACAGAATTTCCTCTTTTTCAGATGAGGACACTGAGACATAATGAGACTCTCCCACGGAAAAGCCTGCAGCAGACCTGGGAACTTCACCATGGTGCTCTGTCTTCCTGTCCCTTCACCTTGTGATTGCAGGAGCAAAGCTGTTCACTCAAGAGAGGTTCACTTGCCCAGGGTGAAGCCCTTTCACAACCCCAAGACAGACTGACTGTCAAGCCAAAAGCCTGAAGCTGATGGTTGGCCAGTGTGACACCATCACCAACACTTTGTTTTGACTGCACAAGAATTAGCCCAAAGCATCAAGCTAACTCCCCTCAAAAGAGAACTGCTGGTTTGGAGTCACACATCTGTGCTGCCCTGCATTTCCAGTGTTAGATACGAGGAATTCAACCAATTCTAGCACTGGGGCACGGGCCGGGGCCACTACAGCA